>JAQFZY010003117.1:0-10252 GCA_034696285.1 Hypogastrura burkilli | reverse complement strand
TCATGCAAAATACAACTGGGTAGCTTTTGCACTAAACCAAATATTTCTGGATTTATGTGCATTCGCAATAGCAAGGCTCATGTATTAGCCTCATGCCCCTGATTCTGAGGAAGTGGGGAAAGAGTTACTTTCAGAGCTTTTTAATTTCATAATTTTATATTTAATTTGAACCAAAACCTTAGCCACGGTAGGAGATACTCATGCATAAGTATAAGTACTATTTAATAGTAAATAGTTGCAGTAGTTACTGAAAGTTCTCATCCAGTTCAAACCGCATCAATCAAAGTCAGGCGTTTTTGTAGGTACTATAACGACAGAAACATAATACTATGGTACTCTTTACCAAATTGCAATGCAGGGTGTGTAGATAACTCTGAATCTGAACTTAGAGATAGTGTATGCCATGGAGGGTAAATATAGGTGCTCCGTCGTCATCGTCAGTAGCATATGAGGCTTCATTATTCAGTAGCTGAGGCTCATTAAGTCGTAGGCTGATTTTGTTGTGACCTTCAACAATTACGGCCTATGGAATTATTTCCGACTAAAGTTCCCGTCGACATAAGCACTCTTAATTTTTTTCCTATCCTTTTTCCATTATACATAGATATACCGTACTAGCACTCATTATTGCAAAGTCATATAAGCCAACTGTTACTCCGTCTTTATAGGGAGCCAGGCACCTAGAGTAGTATTTGCATTGAGACTCCTCCATGTACTTACTGCTGCCCGCCCGCCCCTCCTGTCACGTCCGTACTAACCTCCAATACCAATACCTATGCTAGTGCTAAAATTTTAAAGTGTGTCATGAATAATGCATAATTTGATAGGAGCCCAAGGAAGGAGGAATACATAGTAGAACGCCCTTTCTTCCAACGCCCGCCCGACACCTGAGACGATTATTAACGGGCCTGGATCGAACCCACTTCTTCTATTCTTCCGTCAATTGACCTGCCTAATTACCTAAGGACCTAGTGGGGATTCTGGAATAATTAGGTGTCACGTAGGAAACTACGCAGGAATTACCTGCCATCATGTGGGGGAGTAGTTGGGCCGTGATCATCCTACTTGGAGCAGCAAGAGCCGTCTTGGGCCAGCTAAGCATCAGTAATGATCCGGAATTAAGATGTAAGTACTCAATATATTTCAGTTTAATGTGTTCAGCCTTTAATTAGACGACTATGCAGTTAGCAGTTTAGGCCCGTTCCGGCTGTCCACTTGGTGTCTCAAGCGGGACGCTCAGGCCGGCCGGCCTCGGGAAAATCGGGTAGTTGTCATCTGACCAAAGGATCTGCTCAGTTCGAGCAGTCCTATAGCTCCAGCTCCCATCGTCCGGGATGTCGACGGCATGGTAGACCATCCATGTCTCGCTGTAGTCTAAATAGTAGATACCAATAAGGGGTGAGTCATGGGTCATGAAGGGAGGACTTCGAGAATTGTGGTCTTACCAGGAGAATATGTGAAGGAGGCATGACCGGGCCCGTAGACCTCCTCCTCGTCATTCCTCCAGAAGACGGGCCCCGCGTTCTTGTGCCACCAGTTCCCGGGGTCAACGGGGTCACGCCCTCCGTCCAGCCACATTATGCAGAGGCAGTAGTTGGCATTCCCGCCTTCGGGCACGCAGTAGTTGGAGAAGACGACGAAGGTTCGATTCTTCCTCTGAATGATCTCCGGCCCTTCGTTGACCTTACTTTCCCAGGGCTGGGTTGGGCCACGGAGGAGGACCCTTGGCCCTGACAACTGGGTCGGGCTCGACATGCTCGTTATGAATATCTTCTGCGGAAAATTCTCAAGCAGACTATGGGAGCCGGACCAAATGAAGTACAAGTTCCCGTCAGAGTGCTGGAGCACGGTCCCGTCAATGGCATAGAAGTCTTCGGTCGTTGGAGCCAGTCTTAAAAAAAAATTAAATTAAATTTTGAAAGTTTAAGAAACGGTTTGACAGTTTGACCGCTCTACTCACCTGATTGCCTCAGTGTAGGCTCCAAGGGGATTCGTGTTATCGAGTGCCTGGATCACGTGATTCCGATGACTCAGAGACGTCCCGTTCTCCATCGTGAAGTAAATGTAGAAATTGTCCTGGACAAAGTGGATTTCTGGAGCCCAGAGGTTCCCGCACCAGCCGGGCGGGCAGTGATAGACCGTTCCATTTTCAGCATTCCCGAAGTCGGTCAGGGTTGGGCTCTTGAACACGAGGATTTCGTTCCCCGTTGAGTGGGAGTAGTAGTAGAAGCCGTCGGTATGGAAATAGACGAAAGGGTCAGGGGAGAGGCGGTCGTCTCCGAAGATCGGGTTGTAGTACGTGTCACCTTGACATAGGCCAAATATGGCAGAGAGTCCGAACAGGACGACAAACTTCCCTTCCAAGCCCATGATTCCAAAATTAATTGTGCTAGTTAGCTAGTACATTTCAGGCCTTAATATTGTCCCGGTTATCAAGTGATTTTTAATCATGATGCATGACTGAAGTCTCAATCTCAAGTACCGTGATATAATTTGTTTATGATTTACAATGTGAATCCGGCATGTGTTTTCTATTGTATAATTATTAGCAAATTCCCATATATAGTTATTTAGGTTGTACAATACACCCGGACTGTTACAATTCACCTCCGTGCACCGATAATGATGCATTTGTGTGAAGTATGAATGTTATATCTTATATGGATAGTTTTATGCTCTAATTAAAAAATTCTGGAAATTTTTAGTAAGAATTTGCATTCCTGAACCCATGAAGCCACTTTGCGACCAAATGGTTACTGAGCTAACTATGGAAGGAGGGCGAATAGAATGCGTTACAGCAAATGATAAGTAAGGATCGGGCGTAATTATAATTACGCCCAGATTTATATTTCAAATTAGTACTGTCTTGCATTAAATTCCATTTTTCGTCAAATAGTCAAAAGATCTCTTGAAATTTACGTATTCAAAAAAACAGGATTGGATGCATCGAAAGAGTTATCAAAAATGAAGCAGACTTCCTTGTTCTGGAACCAGAAGAAATCTACCTTGCCCAGAGATTCAAGAGCTCAGCCTTTTCCATCATTGGGGAAATACGAACCGAGGAGTTCAAAGATCGTAAGCCGAATCAACTTTGACAACGTTGACAGACTTGGCCAACAATTAATTTAACGTCGTGCACAGGTGACTACCGCTATGAGCCGGTGGCCGTGATCCGGAACAGTGCCGGAATCCGTTCCATATCCGACCTCCGCGGCAAAAAGTCCTGTCACACCGGCTTCGGGCGGAATGCGGGCTGGAAGATCCCATTCTCCCATCTGATGAACAAGAATGAGTTTGAGGAGCTCTGTAACGAGATCAATGCCCCGACCCCAGAGCGTGACCTCTTCACAGTCTCAAAATACTTTTCAAAGGCCTGTGCACCGGGCCCTTGGGTCCCGGAGAAGGAGGCCGATGCACAATTGCGTAAGCTTTCCAAGCATTCGCTCTGTAATCCCTGTAGGTTGATTTCTGGTCTATTGTATTGTAGGTGCGAAATACCCGAATCTCTGTGAGCTCTGCGAAAATAAACACGAGTGTAGTGGTAAGGACAAATATTCCGGATACGAAGGAGCCTTGAAATGTTTGACCGAGAACGGCGCTGACGTTGCATGGACCAAGATGGACGCCGTGGAAAAGTTCTTTGGGCTTAAATCAGGGTAAGTTCTTAGAAGAAACAAAATTGTAGGTATTTAAGTCGATACTCAAAGATTAATTGTATATAGGAGCCCTACGGCTACGAACGCGGACTACTCGTTCCTCTGCTGGGACGGTTCCTCGCTACCTCTGACCTCTCCCAACATCAATGCCTGCTCCTGGGCCAAACGACCTTGGCGAGCCATTCTGGCCTCTTCCCGCCTCAACTCATCGGACTTGGTGGATCTCCAGTCGCAGATTGACCTTTACAAAGGGCACGCGGCCCTAGAGGACAATATACTTCATCCAACCTGGTCCATCAAAGTCCTTGAAATCAATGCGACGGGAGAAGTCGTCTTTCGGTACCCGGCCCACCTTGCAAAGTCAACCACGCCAGGCCTTTACTTGGCTCAGAAGAACTACTCGGTCACAATAGAGAAGCCTTCCTGCACGCCGGCCCACAGTATCCGGATCTGTGTCCAGAACGAAATTGAGATGCTCAAGTGTTTGGACCTTCGGCTGGGAGCGATTTCAAGGAGGATTGTCCCAGGATTCGACTGTGTCCTGGGCGAGAATCAGAAGAACTGTGTCAAGAGGGTGGCCCAAGGGGACGCAGACGTCATGATCGTGGGCCCCAAACCAGCGTCCAGGGCTGAAAGGTAACTGCAGAATACGCGGATCCAAATGTTGTCCGATTAACTATACGCTTTTTGGCTGCAGAGATACCGGCCTGATCTCAATCCTGTCCGAGTTGGAAACGACGAACGAGGATCAGACTGACACGTTTCCCTTTCGCTATGCCGTTGCCGTGGTCCGAGCCGATTCTAACTTCCAGAACCTCACTGACCTCAAGGGCCGAAAATCGTGTCATGGCTCAATCAAGAGCCTGGCCGGCTGGAACGTCCCAATGAACGTGCTCCGGGACAAGGGGCTCCTCATGGGTCCAAACTGCGGGCTCAGCATTGAGATCAGTAAATTCTTCAATGCTTCCTGCGTTCCGGGGGTTCTTGAAGCCAGGCGGACAATGAGCTGGCTCCCTGAGACACTCTGTGAGCTTTGTGCTGGGGACAGTTCTCCGGGTAAGTATATTGTGTATATATATTGTATCCATATTTTGAACGCATGAAATCTCGTTTTGTCAACCGGGTATTTGTGGGCTCAGGTTCGACGGATCCACGTAGCCCGAACACCTTTTGTCAAGACAATGAGTTGGAGCGGTATTACGGAGACTCTGGAGCTCTCCAGTGCCTGGCAGACCACGTGGGGGACGTCGCTTTTCTGGATCATGTTGGACTCGTTCATAGGCCAGCAGGTACACAGTTTCGAATAGGTTCAACAATAGTTCGTACAATTAACAACGGTTCTGTACCAGACGAACTATTTTTTATAGCATAGAATCATAATTACAGAGCCTAAATATATTTTTAGGTTCTTAACGTCGGATTCATCCGAAAATTAAGAAGACTATTATTTTGCATTACAGGAATCCTGAACTCGAAAGACGTGAAGCTGCTCTGCTCGAACGGGGCCCTTCGGATGATATCTCAGTACAAGACGTGCAACTGGGGCAAGGTCCCGTCCCACAAAGTGATAGCCCGGGGCGGAGAGGCCAACTTTGTGGCCCGGGAAGACGCCCGGCTCAGCCTCCTCAAGCTCAGCGACCAGTTCTCACCCTTCGGAAAGTCCAAAGGCGTTCTCAACCTCTTCGGCTCATACTATGGGAATAAGAACTTGCTGGTTCAGGTAAGGAGTCGGGCCTGGACTAAATTGCCTGAGCTCAATTAGCTGCTAACTTTTAATTCTGCCTTCAGGACACTTCTGTCGGCCTGACAGACGAACTGCGGGACCCGAGCCTAACTAAGCTAATCGAGGAATTTGACTATTGTACAACCTCGGCGGCTCCCTCAATTATTGGATCAAGCCTTAGTCAACTCCTTAGCTTTATTCTAATTTTTGCCTTGAGCCGGCTCTAGGACCTTCCACTCGCTGTTAGTTCCTGTTAAATATTTTATTTTTTTGACGAAGTCATGGTCAACAACACTGAACTTCTGTTACCTTCTTTACCAACAACGAGAACATAAGTTATTGTTACAAAGATAAGCGTTCAAAATTAATTACTTAATATGTAGTAATACTTAAGGGCTTGAGTACTCAAATGTACAGCTAGAGATACGAGAGACAGTTGACTTGTTTTCCATTTGCCATAATTACGTATAAATAAACGTATCTACATATTACTGAATACTGAGTAGACTCACATACACGTTACACATACTTACATTCAAATAAATACTGTTAAGTTTATGCTAGTGGCTAATACTGCTAGTTCATTTTCATACTATCATCACCTGCTTTTCCTGGATTGTTGCCCGCAGGCGCCCAGCTGGCCCCGCCCACAATTTCTGGGAACTTTGGCTTTTGACCTCTGTTCTGACACTGAAGAACCCCCTCTGAAGGTCAGGCCCAGCTCGACCTTTCCCGTGGTACTCTCAGTCAGCTGAATGCTGTTGACCCAATTTATGAACTCCTCTTCAAGCGGAGTGCTGTCCACGACCGAAATTGAAGTAGTAGGAGCTGTGGTCGTGGATTCTACAAGAAAGTTAGCAAAAATCGGGGAAATTAAAACGATTTTGAACAGTTCATGCTCGAATGCATTTGCATTTTGAATACCTACCTCGAATTATGGCTGCTGGTGTCGATGTCGTCGTACTGGAAGCCCGCGAATTTTGAGCCTGAGCCTGAGGGCTGTCTGGAAAGAAGATGGGAGATGAGTCATAGGCTGGATCTAGGCTATTCCATCGGATAAGCTTCCTCTTGTCTGTTGAGCCGGGCTTTGGGTCGCCATTTTTTGGAAAACTTATCCCTGGCACCACTTTTGGCCCTGGCCGGGATGGGAACTGGGCATAGGAGGCAATGTTTGAGGTTTCTGCAAAGTCAAAAGCCAAAGTGGTTAAGGGAAACTTGAAAAGGTCAAGGTCAATCAGTGTTTCAATGCTGTTGCAACACTTACCAATCGATGGCACTGTCGGGCTCGAAGCTGTTCCTTGCCGCGGCACCTTGGAAGCGGGGTGACGAACACTGTACTCGTAGTGTACAATAGGCATGACCGGCCTTTCGGGATTATAAGGGCGATAAAAAGGGAGCGGCTTCGTAGTGTCCCAATTCCGTAGAAACTCCCTCAACTCTGCCGGGCTCACTCTTTTGTAGAGTGTGAATGAGACTTGACTCGATGGGACACTCTGGGACACTGATATTGGGAACACTGCTGCACAATACATAAACAAGACTAACGATAACAATAGTTGACAAATGGCGGACATTTTGTAGCTGACTGAAGCCTTCACTATTGGTAACTAACGTGTCGTCTTCCTGGTGTCTTAATGATTGAAGAGGAACAGGTTCACCTCCGACTTTATTCATTCAGAATATCCTCAACCTCATTGTAGTCACTTAACGACTTTCTTCAGCTTGTGCCAAGAGGAAAAGAAGTTCCACGAAAAACAGTGACGTCTCTGCGAACAACTTTGGCTCATTTGCTGCCTTTTAAAGAGTGCCCAGTTACGCCGAAACCATCCCCTCTTCAGATAAAACTTCTTTTTTGTCGCATCTTTAGGATTTAGGATTAGGAGTGGTGGGACGCATTACGAATTCTGATACGACTGCACCTTTTTACAGATGATTGATTTGATATACATAGAATTAGTACACAACAATGGGTTCTAAAGCCTCTGCGGAATGCGACTGCCCCTTAATCATAGGTCATACGGTTCCCAGAATCCTCTTCAGACTCGTTTCCACATCTTTCGCCCTGCTTCGTAGTAAACCATTACGATTGAGATGGAATCAGTGATCGAATTATAATGATTCCGGGGATTCCGGATATTATTTGTACACGTATCACGATACTGTACGGCGAGTGTCGTGGGTCGTGGGATTAGGCAATGAACCCAATGAACCGTTCTGAGGTTGGTTAGAATGAATGAATACGTGCATGAGCATTGTAAAGCTAAGACAGGTCACATAAATAGTATGGGAAGTTTGGCATGGAGAAACCTGAAAATGAGGCTAAGTTAATTAGGCGTCATTTTTTTTAATTCGAAATGGGCGACGTATAAGTAATACTAAATATATACATAGAATGAATAGCGTGCGAAATCGTACACTGTTGTCCCATTCTATTGCGTAGTTTGGACGGGAATGTCGCTGGCTTAAATTATATTTATGTTTTTTTTTAGTATGCTGAGCTCTAATGCAGTTTTGGCCTCTGAATTGAGTTGTACCTTAGGACTTACTGTCGCACGCCTTGTAGATTCAATCTTCAAGGAAAACTTGTTCGGGATCTCCATTCTTGCCTACCCCTCCTCAGCATCTTATGCTAATTAATTTGTGGAAATACTGCATAACCTCTTGTGGAAATGGGAAACATTGTACATTATCCAAACCCCAAGCAATTATCAATGGGTATGGGAAAAGGGAACAGCTACAACGTCACTTAATTTCCAAAATATGATGCTGATATTCACATTTACGAATATTCCCGTTTGAAAAAAAATACGCTCATAAAAACATAACGCGATTAGGTCCCAAAAGATTAAAAACTTATTCCAACAATTATAATTTATCGCAGGTATTTAGTTTACTGGTAAAGTATCTTATAGCACTTTCCGAACATGGTAAACGACAAACTACAAGTTTGGAGATAGTCGGATAGCTGCAAATTCGTTAAAGATGATCCCCCTGAGCAGACTTTGAACATGGGTGACAAATTGTCACTGACAGTATTTATATTTGGACTGAATATGCATGCAACATCCAACGTATCAATTTGGTGTATTCTGTCTCTCTCAATTCGCACTGCACGTGTCTGCGATGATATAAATTTTGAGACAAGGTCATACTAGGTAATGCGGATGGATGACACCGGCTAGGTACTAATGCCTAATTACAGGTACGTAGCATAATATGGTTAAAGTTACTGTCCAATTAAGTTGTCTACATTTTCCTGTTACAATGTATTTATTTTTTCGTGTTTTCCGTCAAAATATACGGCTTTTTTTTTTAGAAAGACGTAAAACTTAATTTACTGTTACATAGTACATTCGCTTATCGTTTCCATGTGCTCTTTTAGATTGAGTATAATATATCGTCTCATAGTGTAAACCCAAAGTATGGGTACGTTCTTCATGTGAACAATTTGATGGATGGAGATCTAATACTTACCTTTAAGAACACAGTTCCTATTTTTCTTAGACAGTAGACAGTTCTTGGGCTTCAATGATTAATTAATCAAATAAGGTTAAAGGCAAGGGCTTTAGTAATTTTAGGCAACTACACAAGGAAGGACAAAAACCCAGACAAGCCGCGAATGAATGCTGTAGAATAATCCCTTCCGTATATTATAATTATAACCCACAATAGGTATATACTAACAATTAATCAGGCAGCCAATGACGAAACTTAGGTAATCTGCATAAATACAACAAAAATCTAAATGCTCTCTGTACAAGCTAGGTAGACGGTAAATACTACTCCCAAGTTAATAACAACTTAAATGCTGAGCATTAACTGATATGCTGGAAATCGAGGGGATCATCAGATCTCGTCTCGTTCTCCTTGGCCCCGAACCAGCCGATCAGAATGGGCTTGGGAAATGTGTCGCCAGATTCCGTTTTTATTGTCATAGGGCTCGCCGCAGAAGCAGCAGGAGAAGTCCCTTTCCACGGTTTCAGCGGCGGCGGGGGGATTCTTCATCCTCGGAATCCCATTGGTGGTATCCAGGTTCCACCGGTGGATCGTGCTTAGGTGCTTAATTAGATGAGCCTGAAAACAAAAACGAGATTCCAGTAAATACAGTGACCGAGCGGTTGGCTCCGTCATAATTAAACCTTTTGAGAAAAGGAGGCCTTATTGCAAATGGGACAGAGGAAGGGCCTTTCCGCTGGATGAGTCTGACGATGAGCGGTGAGCTTCCACTTCACGCTGAAGCCCTTCTCGCACTCAGCGCACCAAAACTTGTGATGAGACCTCAGATGATCTCTGCACTCATTATAAGAGGCACTTTCGTAGTGACACACGGTGCAGCGGAGGTGGCCTCCCGCTGGGAATACTTTAAAATTTGGAGACTGTTTAAAAGAAGCAGAGTTCAATATTTTAGGAAAAATTGATGAGGCCTAGACTACATGATCTTAAACTAAATTATTAACTGCCGTAATTACATCGTCCGGACTCTTCTCTGCTTCGTCCGAGCTCGTGCCCGTCCTCTTATGGTTATTATTGAGCGCAGTTTTGTCCTTGAGCCGGATGACCGCTAAGTTTTTATTCTCACCGTTCCGGGTTCGCTTGGTTCTTGAGCTCCGGGTTCTATCCGGGGTCTCCGGCACAAGAAACGCTGCTGAGGATGGGGCTGTGGGGACCGACTCCGGGCTCGCAATCCGCTCAGACTGGGGCTCCGACTCATTGCGCAGGTTCATGTCCTCTTGAGCCATCTCATAGTTTGACTCGTCATCACAAGTGACTGCCCCAAGAAATTCATTTGAAGACGGGGGTGGCATGACTGGTTTTAGATTCGGAATCGGCTGAGACTCATACTTATAGTCATTGCCGATGTCCAAATACTCTT
>JAQFZY010003116.1:0-10253 GCA_034696285.1 Hypogastrura burkilli | reverse complement strand
TGAGTCCAGGCTCCCGCAATGGCGGATATTGGTTTTCCCCCATCATCATTTCAAGTTCACCCTCCGCCCTCCTCTTATTGTATTTCTTTGTCACTCTGACAGACACTCAATTTACTTTGACTATACCAAACCAAATAGAGTAAAAATCCTGTAGTACAATGCCCATCTTCTGTTCTGTCTATCTCTCCCCGCCGCAGTTACTCGTAAAATTGAAATTGTAACTCCTGGAGTTTCCCATTCCGAGACAAGGATCTCATATTTTATTGACAAATTGCGGAGCTTCAAACGTATCTCGACAGTCCTGTGAAGCTCTTTGTATGTACTTACTACTAGTAGTACCTACATATTACTATGTATTTACTTATCAGATTCGAGGGGAACAGGGAACAACAGTACATAAATTCTCCCTATCTGGTAACATGAGTTGATAAGAAATGAGGAGGAGTGCATTTTGAGCCCCAATTGCAGTTTTTATGCTTGGTCTGTGGGAGACGAAAGAAGTTTGGGGCCAGATAAGGGCCAAGATGAACTTGGAGCTCCAAGGAATTCCCTCAATACTCATTTGTCTAAAATAAGGAAGACAAATAGATATGTTGATTTCATATGGCGGGCCGGCGGACTTCCCCCTCCTGTACAGTACGGGCCTAGGTGCAAAGTGCATCTTCTCAACCTCAATAGGAATTCAGCATTGTTAGTCCTATACAATAGAAATGTTAGCGCCGGTGAGGAAAATTACTTCGGAAATGCAAGTATTATGTAATTATTGGTATTAATCTATAGATGAAATGGGTCCGTCTTGATATTTTGGAAACTTTTGTAATTCCATAATTCACATACCTATGCCTACTTCAGACTTACGGCTTTAATATTATGCTGTCCTAAAAATATAAACTTTAGTCCAGATCTAAGCAAATACAGATGCTGGACGGAATAATTTAATCAAGTTAATACGGGATTGATACTAAATATTCCTTAGCCGGCCTGCGTCATGTTGTTTGGTTACCGTTAACATCCACATTTGTGCATTGGCAATTGGCATACTTTGCTTGAAGTTAAAATATATATTTCTGGTAAGTTGCAAGCCGTTCAATATATTTACATCAAGAAGAATTACCTCCAGAAAACATCACAGATTAAAAGGTTCGTGGCGAAAGATCTTCAATAGCAGATTGATTTGCTGCGAGGCTTTGTTTTCTAATAGGAAAATCACTAGTTTGCCTGTAAATGTAAACTGATTATGTAATGTCAAGGGATTAATTCAGATTCGGTGATTGAACATATTTGGCTTAGGTCCTGTCAAGTGGATTAAGTCAGGTTAGGTTTGGACTACGAATAAAAACTTAATTCTCTTTGAAGTTAATTTCTACTTTTTAGGCTAAACCCTAAATTTTTAGGATCTGTAAATAAGTACATGCTTTTGAGAAAATTGAATAAATTCAACACACTTATGAAGAAGTCAACTTATGGAATCAAATTATGCAGTCATGCACTTAAGTTTGCATTTTACGGAAATGTTGTATAACTTTTAGATTACCTACATAAAAATGCCTGTACATATTTGATAACGTGTAGCTTGTTCAGATATTTCCTTTCGTTTCAGTGCCGACGAGAATTACGAGTTCTGCCTGTCTTTTGGGCGTTTGAAACCCGGAATCCGAATCAAAAGCCCTTGCCTGTCAATACACTCCCTTATTATGACGGGCCTTTCCCGAAATAGGCGGTAACAGGGCCCGGAGATCAAGATCATTTCCCCCTCCACAAGGGGATCCCACGTAGTATAGTTTCTTCAAGGAGGCTCCAGAACACACAACTCAATATCAAGGGAGGATGGAGGAGGGGAAGCAAACAACGTTACGGGCCCAAATCTGAATTCCCTCCAAAGAGCCCCTGATCTTTTGTAGAGAAAGGCTGCTGCGGAGCCCAACGCACCGTGCCATTATAGCCTGTAATGGTATGTTTGTAGATTTTTGGAGGGGAGGCCAGAAAGCACGTAGGCGAGTAACTTGTAATAAGAGAAAGCAGGGAAAGGAATGAAACGGAGCCAGCAGCCCCAGACCTTCCACAGAAGGAAACAATATGTGACATTCGTGAAGTATTGAAGACATAAATGCTACCGGCACTTCCAACATTAACTTTTCAGAACTACTCTGACTCGGAGTTTCAATTAACCCGGCCAGGTTTGGGCTTTGGTGCGTAGGACTAATAAGTTCGGACCGGTATAATATAACTCTGTGGCACTTCTATCATAGTATATGTAGTATGTATGTATAAGTTGAAGGTGGAAAGGAGAAAAAAGTATATTTAAAAAAAAAAAACTTATGGAAGGAAGCTGACAAATCAGCAAATCGAATATTAGAATACATATAAAAGTGCGGTTTTTAAAAATAGTTATTTTAGCATAAAATACCTACATAAAAATAACGCCATGTCTATAGTAAGCTATATTACGTAAATATCGGTACTGCAGTTTAATTTAGGTTATGTTTAAGCCACATAAATAGGACTGCTTTGTTTCACTGATGTGTAGTGTTACGTTCTCTTTTTATAAACGTTTCAGCTTGTCTTAGCTGTTGCGAGGTAGTTGCTATTGCCTTTAACATGCACAGTTATTTACGATTTGTCCGTGCGATAGTTTTAATTTATAAGAAAATTAGGTGAAAATGTCAAAAATTGGAGTTCAATAATAAGCAGTATTATTGATTTAAAAAAATGAAACAACAGCTAATGATTATTGAACCTACATAAAATTACCACAACATATTATGAAGCCGTAATCTTCAATACATGAATTTGCAAAAACATCAAAAACAACGTGACAGGGACAGCACCTGTCTTGACAATTGTCCATCTAATCAGAATTTAGAGCCAGATGCGCTCCCATTTACATCTACAATATCCGTTACTTTAATGTTGCAGCCTACGTGGTTCAGACCCTTCAAGTCTTGTCGGTGATTGACACGAAGACCTTTAGCCTCTAATTTAGAGCTACATTTTCACCTGCGTTTCAATTTGCAATGGGATCCCAACGTTATTTCAACCTGCTGCTCTTTGCTATTTTGAGATAGGAGCCTAAACCCTAAGCGTACCTACAACCTACACGTACTTCCCAATACAATCCAGAGATACTACACACCTGTCGCAGAAAAACACTTGAGATTCACTATTTGATTGTGATAGTGATTAATTCTAGGTTAACCTAAAGCTCTGTCAATTTGATTGTCCATACATTGAATTCAAACCCAAGACTTTTGCTTCAATGATCAATTCACAGATATAAAAATCACCTGTTTGGCTGGCCAGAAGAGAGAATGCTGGACTACTTGAACTATTGTCACCCGGCCAGTGCTCATCATGATCAGTAGTTATATCATCCGGCCTATGCCATGCCATCCCCAACATCACATACCTATGTACAACTTACGCATTATCAGTCGCGAATTACGGAGTTGAAACAATTGAATTAATCACTTAACTTTAACTCCTATGGCCTATGGCCATTGGCCGATTTTATCTAATCCACCTGCACACTCCGTGCTCCTAATCTAATTCGTTCTGTTAAGCAATACCTATGACCAAGTGGTCACTAGCTATTAAACAGGTTCAACTCTGAGGCATCTTTCCTATTCAGTTCGGAGTCCCAGGCCCGAATGGTCGTGTTTTAGCTAGTTTTAAGGCTTATAGTAAGAAGTAACCTTAGTGAACTAAATCATGGATTACCGATGGATATGGAGTTTCCTCAGCCTTGCGGTTTTGATCCTGGGTCCTGCCACCGTAAGTCCTTCAATTTTTATACTATCACACTTTCGGAAACAAGGCAGAATTAGCTAAATAGCGCCTAACGAAAGTTCTGCGGCCCGACTGCCCGATCATATACTTTTGAATGGCGAAGGCGTCACATAAAACTAAATACTAACGTCAAACGTCGATCTAAAGGTTTATTTACCTCATACCTGAAAACTACGGCAAAATTGCATAGACAGAATTAACGACGGGGGCCAATAATGGTGACATGGTGACAACTGACAACCCTTGACGGTGACCTTGGTGCACTATGGCTTATCGTGACGATGACATGATGATTGACATGTGGGGTGAACACTGAGGTCAAATGCACAAATTATAAAGATAATTCAAGATAAGCGTTATACCATTTGAGAACGGGGTCCAATAATCAGTAGCAATGTCAAACTATAAAAGAGGTCGCCCTTCTAATAATAATTGAGCGGAAGGTCAGAGGTTATGCATATGTCATTGTCATATTCTTGGTGCACAATACTATACTATCATTTTTATGCAATGATGTGAATTCCCCGCGATATCTCAAAGAATTAGTTAAATGTTATCTTACCTTTTAACTGAGGACTTCGTATTCGGATCTCCGGTATTACTTGCTTTGAAGGTCACAGGTCACGTCACACTCTCCTAATTAGTAGTTATCACGAATCGCTGAGGTAGTTCACGATGTCCGTTTCGTTGTAGGTCACGCAGTCTTCTAATCCTCTAATCCTAATAATAATAAAGTAGTAATTTCCGGGAGGAACCAATAATTCCAGGTGGTTAGAGTTGTTAGCAGCGTTTGTGATGACGTGCTACTATGAAGAATGCGAGGACAAAAGCAGTCCCGCACTTGCCGCATTTTACTTTTACTACTTGCTCGCTCTTACACGTAGTAGAATACAGGAAGTAATACAAGATTCATTTTTGCCTTTGTCTTGGCTATATGTATACCTATACAGTGAGGTTTTAAAGTAGGGAACTCCACTGGATTTAATTATATCAGTCCACATAACCTCGTGATAAATCAGGTTCATACACTTTTCAGGTAGCCCCGTCCCTTTCCTTACGGATTTAATCAGTAAGTAATCAACTCAGTACGGAAAGGAGTCGGGCTACAACCTGTAACGTGTCTGAACCTGATTTAGCACGAGGTTATGTGGCCTATTAAAATTAAATCCGGCGGAGCGTCGCACTTTAAAAGCCTCACTGTATTATGCAATGTAGTGCGTTGTGTCAATAAAGGTCACGGGTCACGCTTCACGCTGCTTCCAGATAAATAATAATAATTATTATTGATGATCTTTGCGTGTATCTTTCAGGCGGTTGACGATGGACGTTGCGTTATTTACGACAAATGCACGGACAAGTACCTCTGCCTCGTTGACCAGCCCCCGAAGCAATTGGATGCGGGCACGATGAGCCTCCTGACTGCATTCTGCCCAGAACTCGTTAACAAGTACGGAGACAACCTCTGCTGCGCCCCGGCCCAAGTGGCCGACCTCGTGGGTAACCTCGCCCTCCCCAAGGGCCTCCTAAGCCGGTGCCCTGGCTGCGACTACAACTTCCGCCAACATCTCTGCGACTTCACTTGCTCCCCCTACCATTATCGGTTCCTGAATGCAAATGAGACGGCCTGGGCCCCGGACCCCGTCACAGGGGAAGACCGAGAACACGTTGTCAAGCTCAACTACTTCATTGGGCAGGACTACGTGGAGTCTGTCTACCAGAGCTGTAAGGACGTGGTCTTGTCGAGCACCAACGAGCTGGCCATGACCATTCTGTGCGGGAGCTGGGGTGCTCATTCCTGCTACGCTTCCAGATGGTTCGAGTACATGGGAAGTGCCGCCAACAACTTTGCCCCCTTTGACATCATTTACCGGATCCTGGAGGTCGTGGACGAAGGGGTTCCGATAGAACCGGGCTCCGACATTGTTGGCTACAATAATGTGACCTATCCCTGCAATTCCGTCCCACCCGTAAGCTCATAACTTTACATGAATGTAGCCATATTTTAAAACGACTTAATATTGGTATTGCCCATAAAATATCGACTTTCGCCCGATACAAAATATACGAATGAGCAAATAAAGATCTCTTAAATAAATATTTTATAGGGCTCTTCAGGGGCCTGTTCCTGTGTGGACTGTTTCGGGAGCTGTCCAGCCCCGCCGCCACCACGACCCGCCGATGAGGATTGGGAACTATTTGGGGTGGACGGCCTTACTGTGACCATGGGCTTTACCTTTGGGGTCGGGACGTTATTTATTCTGCTCCTGGCTTTCCGGCAGGTCCTGGCCTGGGTTCAGAGTAAACTTCAGAAGGCTGGTCTGGCCTTTGAAGAGGCGATCGGGAGTTTCTTTGGATCCCTTGGAAAATGTAAGCATCAATTGTACTCAATGCAGTAGATCCAAACTCGACCTTTCAAACTGTTTCTAGTTTCTGCAAGCCACCCCTTCATGGTCATAATTCCTGGGATACTGGTCGTAATCGCTTGTACCTGCGGTATCACGATGCTGGAAATCACAACGGACCCCGTTGAGCTCTGGGCCTCCGCCGACTCGCGATCAAGAGTAGAGCGGGACCACTTTGACCAAACCTTCGTTCCCTTCTACCGAACCGAACAGCTCATCATCACGGCCAAGAATCGGGACCCATTCATCGCCAACACGTATGCTGGGAACATTACCTTCGGTCCAGCCTTTCACATGGACTTCATGATGGCAGTTCTTGACTTGCAAAATCGAATCGTTCACGATGTGACTGGAGAGGACGGAACGCGGCTGGAGGACATTTGCTTCATGCCACTCTATCCCGACAATCAGAACTGCACCGTGTACAGCTATCTCAGTTACTGGCAAAACGATGTCGAGAACATTAATTTCACTAAGCCGAACGGGGTAGAGCCATGGCGCCTTGAAACCTATCTGGACCACTTTCTATATTGTTCTGTAAATCCTGGGGCTCCGAAGGATGGGACTGCTCTCGCCTTAAATTGCATGGGAGAATATGGAGGGCCTATCGAGGCTCGGATCGTCCTTGGTGGCTTTCTTAACTCGAGTAAGTCAAGCATTAGAGTCGTTGGGCTACATATTTGCTTCAAAACTAAATCAATACTGGATTCGAAGTAATATCGAATTTTGGCCTCGAAGCGATATTCATTACCTTGTGTTTCCACTTTCGTAGCTTACATGCCACCAAACCCGCCGTACAAGGACGCCAACACGGCCGTCATCACGTTCATTGTGAACAATCACGTTGATAAGGGGAAGCAGGAGCCGGCCAAGGCCTGGGAAAAGGCCTTCATAGAGTTCATGAAGACTTACGTAGACGAGGAGCTGGATGGCTGTGACTGCATGGAAATCGCTTTCAGCTCCGAACGAAGCATTGAAGACGAGTTGGCGCGGCAGAGCGAGAGCGACGTATTCACAGTTGCCATTTCCTACGTCATTATGTTCCTTTACATTGCCGTGGCCCTTGGGGAGCAGCACAGTGTGAAAAGATTGCCGGTAATAATATATAATGCTACAGATTCAAAATACAGTCTATGACCTCCCATTGACCCTTTCACGACCTTCAGATTGACAGCAAGGTGTCTCTGGGCCTCGTGGGCGTCGTGATTGTGCTCGGCTCCGTCTCATCCTCCGTCGGGCTCTTTGGCTACTTTGGGGTCAAGGCCACGCTGATTATCATTGAGGTCATTCCGTTCCTGGTCCTTGCCGTGGGCGTGGACAATATATTCATTATGGTCCAAACGTATCAGCGCACAGAGCGGCTGGCTGACGAGACGCCGGCGGAGCATATTGGGCGCGTGATTGGGCATGTAGCGCCCTCCATGATGCTAAACTCCTTCACGGACTCCGCCTCATTCTTCTTGGGTAAGGCAACTTTGACCCATGCCCATAGGCTCAAAATTTGACTGTTACGAATTGGGATCTGCTATCCTGCTAGGTGGAATTTCCGGCATGCCGGCCGTTCGAGCCTTTGCATTCTACGCCGGGGTTGCCCTCCTCTTCAATTTTGTACTCCAATTTACTGTATTTATTGCCTTCTTCGCCCTGGACATTAAACGCCAAGAGGCTGGGCGCTGGGACATTCTTTGCTGGTTCGTACAATGATATTGAAATGACAAAGTTCAAAGTGGTGATTTTCTGACGGATTCTTTCATAACTCCCGCAGCGTCGAAGCCAAGAAATCGAAGAAGCCGAAACACGATGAAGGGCTCATTTTCAAAGCATTCAAAAAGTTCTACGCACCAACGCTTCTGTCTTACCCCATCCGGATCCTTGTGCTCATTGTCTTCTTGTTCTGGCTCTGCGCGTCTGTTGTGATGATCCCGAAGATCGAGGTCGGGCTCGACCAGCAGCTATCCATGCCGGAGGACTCTTACGTGCTCGGCTACTTCCAGGCCATGTTGGCCTACCTCTCCGTTGGACCACCAGTCTACTTTGTGGTCAAAGACACCGGATTCGACTACTACAATGACACTGAAAGTCAGGACCTGATCCGAGCCGGAGAGAATCCCTACAGTCTCGTCTCACAGATCTTCTCGGCGAGTCGGATGTCAAACACGACTTTCATTGCCAAACCCTCAAGCTCCTGGATCGACGACTACAATGACTGGGCAGCCAACTCGAAATGCTGCTATCAGAATAGCACGGACGAGTTTGACTTTTGTCCGAGTCTGTAAGTACTGAATATTGCAGATCCGGGTTGAGGGTGCTCTATTTGACATGATGTTTTCGGTTTCATTTAGTGATACCAAAGGTTGCAGATCCTGCGGGCTCCACACCTCATTGGAAGAAGGGCGGATCCCGCCGGACCTCTTTGAGCGCTACTTGACCTGGTTTCTACAAGACAACCCGCATGAGAGCTGTCCGAAGGCTGGGCATCCGGCTCATGGACAAGGGGTCATAGTGCATGAACTGAACGAGACGACCGGGGCGGCGGCCCCCGGGGCAACCTACTTCATGACCTACCATACGATCCTCAAGACGTCCAAGGACTACATTGAGGCCATGAAGGAGGCTCGGCTTATTGCTCAGAATATCACGGAGATGCTTAACAGCGGTAAGAGAATGAAATGAAATACAATAAATCCGCGCTGTATTAAATCCCACTTTCTAATTTAAATGCACCACTGTGAGGTTAAATGTGGTTTTGGATTACCTACGTCAAAATTTGGTGGGATGTCATAGGATTTAATGTTATTTTATTTGACGACATGTTCTGACAGTTGTCTATCCCACTTTTGGGATAAGTCCCATCACAACGATTGGGTTTCAATGGGATGATGGGATGCACGGGTATTGTGATTTATGGGGATTTGGATTTAATTCGGCTGCAGTTTTTGAACGTTTCTTATTTCACCTGACCTAAAAAATCCCATCACACTAGATTTCTATTTAAAGAGAACCTACTAAATCCCATTAAATCACACGCCGCAGCTTTATGAAAACGTCATTTTGAAATAACCCTATCGTATCTACCCTTTTAGCCACGAACTCGACCCAACACGAGGTCTATCCCTATTCCATCTTCTACGTCTTCTACGAGCAGTACTTGACAATGTGGCACGATACGCTCCAGTCTGTAGGGATCAGCTTCCTCGCCATCTTCCTCGTCACTTTTGTCCTGACCGGGTTCGACATCTTTGCCGCCCTCATTGTCCTCCTCACCGTGGGCATGATCATAGTGAACCTCGGCGGCATGATGTACTGGTGGAGCATCCCGCTCAATGCCATTTCACTAGTCAATCTCGTAATGGTAAGGCCGAACAGCAGGAGCCAATTCCGTGCATTTACATAGTTACAGACAAATCATTTTCCGAATTTGGGAATTTTTAGGCGGTCGGGATCGGTGTTGAGTTCTGCACGCATTTGGTCCACGCCTTCACGGTCTCTGAGCGGAGTAGCCGGAAGGACCGGGCCCACGACAGCCTCGTCCACATTGGAATCTCTGTCTTCACGGGGATCACGTTGACCAAGCTGGGCGGGATCCTCTGTCTCGGCCTCGCCAAGTCCCAGATCTTCCGCGTCTTCTATTTCCGTATGTACTTGGGCATTGTCGCCTTCGGGGCTGCCCATGGGCTCATCTTCCTACCGGTTCTCCTTTCATTTGTTGGCCCGCCGTCCAGGAGGAGGAAGAACAGGCTCCTTGGCCCGAAGCCTCAACAGCCCATACTGCCCCCCATTTTGGTCAGGAAAGGGGAGGAAGAATATTAAAGTAGTTACTGGAAAGTCTGAACGTTTTTATATGTAAAGTTTAAGTTTTAAGTTATGCCACTTTGGAGCCGAGGGATGATATGTAATTCAATAAATAATCTCCAAACTCACTGTTTAGCAAAGGCTGATTGTAGTAGGGGAGTCATTCAGAATTCATGACAGTAAAGATCTGAGCGATGTAGTATCAAATAATCCATATCAGAGTACTATTGTCTCAAACAAACCGGATCCGAGCACTATTGTCTCAAACAAACC
>JAQFZY010003115.1:0-10253 GCA_034696285.1 Hypogastrura burkilli | reverse complement strand
CGAGGCTCTGGGAGGAGAGTCAGAGTCAGACTCTGACTCCAACCCCGAGAGGGTTATTGTTTAGTTAAGATTTTTTTAAAATACATTTGTAATAAATGTTTAATAAAAGGTAAAAAACAAAAAAAAAAAACAAAAAAAAAACAAAAAAAAAAAACAGGTGACTCAGTTTATTTCTTGCTTAGCTATATAACATAATGCTATACAAGGCAAGTCCTCATCGTACTTTCATTAAATAAATCATATGCCCAGATTATAGAACAATAGTACATACCATGCACGGCAACTCATACCTAAGGTGGGGGCACAAACTGGTACCCACACGAAAACTAATTCCCCTATTAAAAGCATACCTCTATGCACGTTTTTCCCTCTCCCTTATAACTTCAATGCTCTACGACAACAATCAACACTCAACAAAGGCGTTACCTCTTTCATATTTCAACAATATACACAGTTACACCTGAAGCATTAATACCCTGCCTGAAACAAATTTCTGACATCAATACAAATCATTGCCGACTTTAATACAGTTTTATTTCAAACATTTTGATCCATATTAACCTTTCACATTCACACAAAAAATGTGACATAAAAACAAGTCCTTTTCACTCTCGCCCTCCTAAGGCACAGCAAGATATAATGCAAAGCCTATTGACTCTCCCTTTCCAAAAGCTAACCAACGCACAATTGTCATCACAGTGCCCTTATAAGAATAACAGTATTTCTCCAATATTCGATCTTTTTAAAGCCAAAATATACTGTACGGTGTATGTATTTTTTAGGTAACTAATCCACTACAATAATACAGTAAGCCGATGCCAAGGTTCTTCCCTATGATTTTGCTATATGGTGAATGTACATTTTTAGCGTCTACCATTACTTATGAATTTCACTTAGTCCTTTTTTTTTTTGCAAAAAGTACTTTACACTAAACGAAAATATACTGTGACAAACATGCAATTTTTATTTATTTTGGAGCTAAATTCACTACAATAATATGATAATCCATTACGTAGACAATTCTTACACAATTTTCTCACACTTTTTATTTTAGATATCAAAACATAGAAAACAATTTACACAAAAAATCTAATCAGGATATGTACAAACATATTATAACAGATTTACTTTTACATTTCCAACCTATGTGCCTTCATTCGCCACTATACAATGATTTGGAGAAGCTAAATCACGCACGTGTGCCTTTAAATTCATTATTGATTTATACCTGCAACCACAGGTACAGACATGAAGCAGTTTATGCCGTTCCATATGCCTAACCAAGTCGACCTCTAATTCAAACTTACATTCGCATAATTCACAAGGAAAACATAAATTTATCGCGCCATCACATAAATTTAAATGACGTCGTAGTCTACGAAAACATATGGTTTTAAATTCACATCTAGGACACGACATCACTCTATGTTGACAATGATCACGAATATGCCGGTTATATACCTCTCGCAAGCTAAACTCAGCTCCACATTCACTGCATTTAAAATTAACATAACACGCACCTTCACTGCCACTATGTTTCCTAACCATATGCTCTCTAAGAGCTGGCACATTACCGCAAAAATACTTACATTTAGGGCATGTACTGAAAAATTTACTTTCTACACCCGCATGCACTGTCGCTCGATGAACCCTCTGCTCTATTCTATTTTTTAAAATTAAATTACAAGGTATACAATGATAAGTCTGTATCCCGGCACATGAAGTAGATGCAGCTCCAACGCCATGATTAGGTACACTCATGCCAGATTCGTCCATCGCGCACTGTTAAAAAATGATATGATATAAATCAGACACCGACAACCCATATCCACTCATATGATACAAAAGCACACTTCTTTTTTCAAATTATCCTTTTCTTTCTCTTTTTTGATAACAAGCGTTCTCCTACTTTAGCTCTTTGAAAACGCCCTCTTAGTTCCTTTTTCGAGAGTATCACAACAAAATTCATTTAAATACAAAAGCAACCATTCAATCATATTCACCAAAATGTCCACTCCGTCTCCTACCTTACATTAAAATCTAAATACAAAATTCTGTCAGCCATGCTTAAGACCCGACTATCGCTCTTATCCGATTATGCACAATACCTAGAAATGCTCATGCATACAAGTACATAATAAAAATCATAGTAGCCTACCGTTTCAGTAGACGACTCAGTCGAGGGTAGAGTATCAGAACCATGATTAGTACCCGAACCACTCCCCGAAGTAGAATCTGTTTCGGAATATGCAAGTTCCACAACTGTACGATCCACAGATCCTCCCGACCGTAACGAGTAACGATTACCCGTAGATGTTGAAGTAGTTACTCTAATGTCCTAAAAAAAAAAACCAGAATAATCTTTATTCACACCTAAATACATATATCTTATAACAGAGATAAATAACTCATCTAGCTGTTTTCATATTTACACAAAGCGATCTACGGACAACGCTACTTCGAGCCAACACAAACTCACCTTTTCCTCATCCGAATCACTACTCGAATCCCTCACATCTTTCAATAGACTAACAGGCCTCGTAACTATCCGACTTGGCCCCGCCACTTCTTCAGCCATTTCTTTTCTCTAACAATACAATTAAGCAATGCACGGAAAAGTTTAATTTCTTAAACCCAATATATTCGCGCATAACTAACATGAGAAAACGAACCTGCATACAAACACGAGTAAGCGGTACCAGCAGCCGCCGCTTGTCCTCCATCCCAGACCGACTCGAACATCCCGGCAAGTCCGTTCGGGGTGTAGACATCAGCAAATTAGGAGGCCTACTCTCCTTAAGTAAATGAGTCCGTACACCTGCCATATACTCCACTATAACATTGTCAGGCGGATTCTTTTGCCATCGAGTCTGATTAGCAACATAAACCGGTTGACTACGGACATAGTCAGCACACGACTCAACAGCTAACCCCACATCCTTAGGAGTAAACGCTCTAGATGTATCAGATCCATGCCTAGTAATCAAAATATAACATGTTACACTCTCCTCAATAAACAATAACAATATATACCTATACCTTTGTAGCACGCTTCGATCACAAACACATAAGCACGTATTGTTAAACCGTTCCATCTTTTCCATCATCTTTGGCACGATAGATACAAAATTCCCACTGTCCATAATTAACAATGGCATTCCAGTCCTTTTTGGTACACTGACAACTTGGTGATAAACGCCAAAACCAGTCGCGATATACGTACCCTCCCGTTGAATCGCCTAAAACCAATTTAAGAACGAAAGATCAATCAAACTATTGTTTTTTCTCTTACCATATAGGTAACCAGGTAAATGATGTTTAGCTCACCACATAAAATTCAATTCCATGAGCCTCTAATTCCTCCGGTGGAACGAACATGGACTTCTCATTGCCCACACCAGGGCAGAAACTATAGTCCTTACGTTTGCGCCCGGTTAGCTGGTTAAACTTATAACTCATGAACTTTAAATATTTCTGAACATTCTCCGGATTAGGAGCAATAAGGAACCATATTTTTATTCCCCCGTACACTAATACAGCAAAACTCATGAAACCGCAATCTTCAGCGTGAAACGCCGTTATTGTAGGGCCAAGACTAACCTATAAAAGACACAGAACAACAATACGCATGAAATAAAAATAAAATAATAAATAAAAATACGTCATATAACAACTACGTAACAGCACAGTCAGCGGCACTTACCAATAAATCAGGAGTCCCGATACCACTTGTCACCTTCCAT
Source organism: Hypogastrura burkilli (assembly GCA_034696285.1). Classification (NCBI taxonomy): domain Eukaryota; kingdom Metazoa; phylum Arthropoda; class Collembola; order Poduromorpha; family Hypogastruridae; genus Hypogastrura; species Hypogastrura burkilli. Next base: position 6,510 of record JAQFZY010003115.1, on the reverse strand, counting down.
ATTTGTTTTCTTAACCGCACCTCCGTATCACAATTAAGAGGATTCACCAGTTTAGAAACCGTCGTCATTGACGACGTGCAAGGCCAATATTCACATTTGTAATCACTGTACAAATCCTTGCCTATCAACTCCTCTATCAGACATGAAGTCCCCAGCTCAGTGAGGTCATAATCAGCCAACCTATCATAAACACAGTATAAATGCAAATCAAATACATCAAAAACACTTTAAGACATTCCTAACTCACGACACTGGAGGCTTAAAACTCCCATAAGTCTCACGGCAATTTTCTTTCCTTTGCCCGTCCCCTACCAGAATGCCAAAGTCCTTCTGGAAGCGGTCCACATTCACCGAGTTCAAAGGTTGCTTAACGAAATTATGTAACATTCCATCCGGAATATGTTCACGTATTTTCGGAATTATTAACGAACCACCACACCGGTTGACGTCAGCTAAATTCAGGCCTACGTCAACCCCTCCTAGCAAACCAAATCGGCTTTCCCAGGTGTCAATAGGATCTTCAGGCCACTGTAACGCTGGCGTATAACGGCAAGTCCATTTACCCAACTTATACTTTCGTTGATCAATCTTCAAAATTAGAGTACGAACAATTAAGTAATTACACATCTACAACTCAAAATCAATATTAGTAATCAGCACGTACAGATACCATGATGGTCGATTCAGTTATTATTCTTTAACAATATCTTGTGAGACTACGTCACCCTTTCCACCTAAAAATGCAGAATACAACAAAAAACAAATAAAATAACAATATCATATAGTTTACTAGGTCAGTCTCAGACACACACACGTATAGTTTCTTACATAAGAAAAAACCCTAACAAAAATGTCAAGCATTTCAATCCACAAATAAACAAATTCCCACTTGCACGCGTACACTCAGCACCTGTTTATTAGGTATCAATAAACCATTTTAGATCGAAAATCCAAGAGAGTCAAAATTTTATACATTCCTATCTATAAACGTTTTATTTTATCCCAATTTGCAGTTACAACTTAAAAATCATTTTTCTTAATGTTTTTATACGTTTTACCCTAATGTTATTAAGTAGCGGAATCATTTTAATAAGGACACTGTGTCCGTCTGACCAATTACAACGTCCGTCCATACCCCGTTTATGTTTCGAACGGTACAAAGCTTGTCAATTCTGTCTCCACAATAAATTAACGTTCATACCAAGCATCTGACTTATAATCGTTTTACCCGTTTAACACTTAGAATTTAAAGCCTAACACTACTAATGCGCAACTACTTTTGGACACTGCTCTTGAATGGTTTATTTTAATTTAGCCGATTTTTTTTTTTGTTCTACTACTACACCCGAAAAGAATTTTGTTTAAAAACTTTTCTGAAGTGACCAGAAGGATGTAAGTAACAAGTATATAACAAATATTTAAACCTATGGTTCGTGTCAAAATCAGCACTATTTTTTTTTACTCCTCATCTTTGCGTTTTAATTAGACATCAGTTTGAACTTTTTACTGTAATATTTTTTTTTTGGTATCAGGATTTTGAAAGGAAAAGAAATGATTTTAAATCAGTAATTTTGATTTTGTGAATAATTACGATTTTGATTTTATGATTTCATTTTGAACACTAATTTCCTAATATCGCAATCGATTTTGAAAACTGCTTCCAAATGAGTTTACATAACTATGGAACATACAATAAAGCATTCTGCATAATTGAAAACGATACTTCAGCAGGATAAGCTTCCTCTAATACACGTTAACAACGGTTTCTTCAATGCCCAATATTTCCACGTCGAAGGCATAAATGATACACTAAAACTTTTAATTTTTACAATCTAAATACATATCTACTCACTTTTCACATATTAAGCCGTTTTGATTCAAGACTCACACAACTAATATTTCGTGTAGTTAATATGTTAATCAATTAGGTACCTAACACTCAAAATAGATTAATGCTAATTCAAACCTGGGCACAACCCCGTTCAAAAATGTTAGTGCACAGAGCAGAGTAAACAACAATAAACAATAGAATCCTTGCAAAATAATTTAATAAATAGCCAAATAGTAAAAAGTCATGAATAATTGGAACTTGAGGCCCATCGTTTTGGAATTTGCTCTTCCCGCCCATGGGTTATAAAAGGTTAATGCAGTAGATCCATAGTAAATCTTGTAAGAGCCTCATGTCTCATCGGCCAGGTTGTGTACCACTGCGCTATAGTTTCAGTCTAACGTGAATTACTCAGCATATTCGCAACTACAGATTCTGAATTCAATTGGCAAAATGCGTTTATGGATCGGGAATAAAACAGGTAATCAATATTACACGATCATAACCGCACAATATACTTAATTTTTCTTCAAGGCTGCGGTTTAAAACACTTTGCTATTTAACAGGTATATCATTCAGTCCCAAAACATTCAACATTAATAATTTTCAAAACTCCCTATCCTTCGAAACTTAAAATTTCCTCCTGCGGCGAGCACTAGTTATTTCTACATTCTTATTTACACGATCCCGGCCACACAACTGTTAAAATATGGCATCTTAGAAATTAAAACCAGAAGAGCGTCACCTGCGGTAAACTTGCGCATCCGTTTTCAATCAAAAAAAGCTAAAAATACACGGTTCGGAAGTAAAACGAAAGTAAAATCTCCGCTTCCATCGCAACTAAGGTTGTCTAAAATTCTGAGCCCCTCCGGAAACTATAACTAGCCATGCCCCTGAGTCAGATATCTAAGTTCAACATTTTTTGCACTTCGCACACACTAAATAAACACTCTATGTTGAAAGATTTCACGGTTTATCAAGCACAGAAAACAGTCGCGCTAAAATTCTATGTAAATATAATTGACCTTCAGGTAATTTTACCCAATCCCTTGGCCAATTCCTAGATTCGCCCCTGTTAAATTGGTAAATGTATAAATAATAGGTAATCGTATAAATGGTAATAATTTGTATCTATTCCCTATATACAGCATCTAAAACTAACGACATATAGGTTCATATTGAATTTTTTTTTTGTTGTTTTGTTGTATCCGCCTTCAGCGAAGTTTGCTATATAAAATATTATTTCCGCCAACCCGATCCAATCCTGCTCCCTGTCTTCAATGCGGCATTTTTTAAAAAATCAAAATTTGAGACGCCCTTGCCCTGAACCTTCCGACAAACTGAGCCGGACCTGACTAAGTATCAAAAACTTTTAGAAAGTGACAAAAAACGTCTAAAAACACCCGTTTCTAGGAGCCACGTGCTTGACCCTTAAGTTTCCACCCCTTTCCATCCCTTGACCCTAAAAATCTGACCAACGCACTGGATCACCAAATTGAGCATAACTTTGTGTGTAAACATTTCCATGGGCGTACATTGAGAAATGCGCTCGGAAGCCTGCGGGCAAAGCAAAGCTGGTAGTAATTTTATAATAGCTAGATAATACAAATAATTTAAAAACTCACCTCAGCAATTTGTTCTTCTCTAAACAATTTCCACAGACACGAACCTTTTAATTTCCAAGTCCTTCTTCCCTCAAAATCTTCAACGCACAAGGAGCCACAGCACAGAATTTTAAGAATGCGTAAGACAACGAAACAGGTTCTACACATAAGCCCTATCACCACACCTAGTTAAAAATATCCCTCAGAATAGTATACGCACTCTTCCTTACCATCAACACAGGCCTCATAATATAGGAAGAGAGCATACAAAAAAAAAAAAAAAAAAAAACTAGCCTCAGCTCGGGTCGCACACGAAAATTAACCTGTTTTCACCCTCAGGCCCGATCCTCAATCCCAATGAAAGAACATTCAGTTCCTGTTATTTGGGACTTACAATTCTACGCCACTTTGTCACAAGCAGAGGCACCTCAACAATCTTTGCGGCCCGAGGCAAAACTAACACAACGCAGAAATAAAGTTTATGTTTACCGTTCATTCTTCACTCCTCTTAGCTACACCACGACATGATTTCACGACAACTCTACCCGGAATATTTACACTCAATTATTTTATACATTAATTCTTGATTACCTGTAAATCCAAATTAATCTAGACACTGATTTAGCATTTGCAGACGACCGAAATTATTACAAATAAATAGACCACCAGCTGGAAATGGACCCAAACTATTTACCAGTTACCCACTTGGACAGACCAATAGGACAGAACAACCAACCCAATACACCGTAAGCTAAATTCCGTGACCATAATGACACAAATCCCAAATAAAAGTAAGTAAAAATTTTCCCACTTTTACTATGACACCAATTGACACCATAATAACTAACTTTGATAGACCATTACACATTCCACAACTTTACGCTTCAGCATCCTCTAAACAGCCAACATAATATAGACCTTTTAACTGCTACTACTACGAGAAATATTTTCTACATAAATAATTATATGATTATGAGCAAACTAATTATGATTTATTCCCGTTTATAGCTCCATCGACTTGTCACATTATCAATTAATTACACTCAATCCGAGCACCGCCGAGTTTACCACCAAAAGCAATGTAGTAATTCAGAACTTTTCGTAAATACCATTTCTTCCTTTATGCGACTTACCGCCTGTACAGATCAATAGAATACACCAGTTAGAAGTATTTTAACACCCAGTCCCCCTTTTTTTTCACGACAAAACTTGAACCCCCAGTAAATCTTGCAAAATATGTTAACAAAGTGGATCCACCCTGTTAACTCAAAACTCAAAACCCGAAAGTCTCCACAATCGTTAGCAAAACAGTTCCACCCTGCCAATTTAAGTTTACGCTTAGCGCAAGGCCATATTTCTGATGAGGCGCCCTTTTACTTTAGATACACCTACGATCACGGGTATATTTAATTATTAGTAGAAGTCATTAGAAATTCACGCCAAAAGACGTCTAGTTTAACATGGTTTAACGTTGTACCATTCAAGAAGCGATAAAGATGAATACAGAGATCAAAGGAAAAAAAACAACCAATTTGAAGCCCGGCACCAGTAGAAACGAAGTTAGATAAGGTACCTCGATCGTACCTCTACGTAGGCTAAATAGTTAAAGTAACATTCGATATTAATTAAAGTCTCTGCAGAGACAGCAAAATTTATCAATCTTCACAATAAATATAATAAGAAAATACTGCCAGCCAGTAAAAGTTCACAAGAGAAAAGACATCCCACAGATAAGACAGAATACTGCGACAGTTAAATTCCAAAAGAAAGAGAAAATTAACAGATAAAACAGATAACACTGCAAGCCAGTCACTTTGAGACCGAAAGAGGTCAATATAGAGATAGAGTAGACCAACTATCGTAATAGCAATATCGATTCCCTCAGCAAGATTAAAATTACTCCTGCCTTGGACTTAATACTTTAAACTTCAATCTACATGAGTGTTACCGCTCATTGTAACGTAAAATATTCTGAATGCACGAAAGATTACAAATTTACGAATAAATCATAATGCTAGCCCTTGTCATAGCACACCTCATCGTTTATTAAAACAAATACCGTAAAATAAAAACAACAAAGGTAACATTAGCAATCACCGAAATATAGCTCCAAGTATTATCTAAGCAGAATTTACACGTCCGAACTTCTCATACATTTACTTGCATGACGCATAACGATTCAACAAACACAGATTAAACAGATTACAATTTTACCCATATACGAATAACGAACCATAAACGGTAAAACCCCTTCGGAATGTAACTATATATTTCTGTACATACAAACACTTCAAATTGTACACAAACTATTTAATCTAGTATGCTATATACTTATACCTTAATCCATATTAATCAACCTCTGTTATTAATCTACAGCCATTTTCCGTATAAGATGAACTTTCATACTAATAAGTAAGCTATCAATTATAATCTTCATTTCACCCTTCTAGCACGTAAGTGTAATAGTTAGATTTAAGACCATTAATAACAGACACCTTTCATCCACACTACTGTAATCAATAGTGTAACTCCAGTACCTTAATTAGTTAAATCAATTAGGATGCAATAAGTCGTCATTTTTATTAACTCCCTCGTATTACGAATTCCAGCTAAAAATAACGTCAGCTAACAATTTTCCTTAGTTACTTATAAGCTAGTTAATACTTGTCTAATAATCGAAGTTATAGTTAGTTATACACTCTATTCTCTCTACACTTTACTATCAAGATATACAATCTAATTTACGTTAGACGGACATACACACATGGAGAGCACACTTAAGATTAATCAAACACTTAAACCTAATCTACAACCGCCTTGTACACTAATTACAAAATACGGTACTATTGATATATGTCTAACAACCATAGTTAATATAAGCACTCGTCACTAATCACATTCGTCACAAAAACCCCGGAACTACCCCAACTTAGCTTGTACAAATATTTTCAATATTTGTTAATTTTTTGTACCAAAAAATTCGCTGTCTAAGGTGGATGTATGTTAGAGTATTTACGTAAGACGTCATGATAAGATCACGCCAACCTCGAGGGCCAAGAAACCAGACAAACCTCGTTC
>JAQFZY010003114.1:0-10254 GCA_034696285.1 Hypogastrura burkilli | reverse complement strand
AAGCATTTTTGAAACATTTTTTTCCACAGAAAATGTTTTGAAAATGCTCAAATAATGTTTCTGACAATTGCAGTGTAGTCTAATTAATACGAAGCTAGTCTTTCAACATTCACTGACAAGATTAAGTACAGTCCAACGTCGTTCGGAAGACATATATACAAAAACAATCAATCCATGGAGATATATTTTCAGTTTCGTTTTGGTATATAGTTTTTTACACAGTTTACAGCTATATGGATAATTCATTTGTTACGATAACTTTAAAGTTATGACGATTGTCTGCAGCTACGAATGTGTTCCTTGGATAAGCAGCAATCTTCACTATCGAAAGGCATACACCATAAGAAGGAATATGCACGTTCCGATCACGAGTCCAACAATAATTGAGTCTTTCCGTTTCTTTAAGTTAATCTTCTGAATCAAGTTGTTGATAGCTGGAAATCTTGTTGTGATATCATTGATTCGGGACTGAATCTTCTTGAAAGCGACTCTCTGATTTACCAGATTCTCTTTTGTATCAATTGCAATTGAGATTTGCTCATCAACCAAGCGTTCAGACCTGAAAAACAGAATTAGAACTTAGGACGCTTCTATTCAATTGTATGTAATACTTAACGTCATTTTGTACAGCTTGGTACATAATAATTTAAAATTAGGTTTCTTACGTTTTCAAATGGTCATGTTCTTTCATGTAAAGATCAAGTCGTCGACTCAAAGCAGTCTTGCTCGAGCTGAAAACATTTAAAACACACTATTAATTTACTATAAAACTGACCACCATTACTGTTTCCCAGTATTCTAGTCACAATACGTACTCAATTTCTCTCTTGACTCCATGAAGGAGTTCCTCACGCTCCCGACGGCTCCTGAGATTGGTCTGTGTCTTTTTAAACTCTTGCGAATAGTCCTGCAGAATGTCCCGATGTCTTTGAATAGTGTGAATGGCGGCTGCAGTGCCGAGTGCTGGATTTGAAGCGGAAATGTCAGTCATATCTTCATTCACTTTCGAGAGCTTCTTCAGCAATCCTTCTAGCTCTATGGACAAGGATTCATACATGCGGCTCCCGTTGTCTATCAAAGGGGCCGTGTCGCTGTCACTATCCCTGAATAAATACAATCCATAGAAATTACTCAGCCTGTCAATTGTTAACATCAGATTCAATTACGTTTCTCATTCGTACGAACTCAGTCACAGGTACCCAAAAATTGTAAAGCTCAATGGCAATCATAATAGGGAGCTTACACTTCGCTTATAACAGCAAAACTTGCATTCGCACCAACTTTGCTATATGAGACTAATTTGCAGTCAATTTCATTTTCCAAAAACCGTGCTTCCTTTCTCAAATCTGAAAAAGGTATAAATAATAGATAAGTACCCAGAATATAATAGACTAAGTTACCAGAGTTGCATGTTCGTATTTCTATGGGAAGACGGAAACATATGCTCAATGCTCCGCAAGAACACTTGCCAAACTCGACTACAAAGCAACATTTTACCTTCCCAGTTGGGCTTGGGTTCCATCTTTGATTCCATTCCCCAGTTTCTAAAGTCGAGAGTAATACAATGAAACTAATAGTTAGTTTTTACTACTTTATGCTGTACCAGACAACTGAGCTTTTATTAGAAACACATGTATTTACATATAATTAGATTATTAACTTAATTTATCTTAGTTCTCGTGTGACTTACGATTAGGACTGCGATCGAGTTATGAAACACCTGATCCTGGTTTTAGTTTTACGGTTCAACGAAAGGTTGCGTTGAAGCTTTCTTAATTCTAATTTTGAAATAGAACTGACAAAAAATTTTCACAATCGCCAGCTAAATGATAAATTAATGACTAATCACTAATCAGCTGCTAATCCGGATACGACTGTTTAGTTCCACGACGGTTCGACGACGACGCACGTACAGAAGAAATGAATGAGAGGCAGGCGCGCGTGTTAGAGGTGGTAGGTAGTAGGGTAGGTGATTCGATTCGATTCTAGCTGAACTGAATGAGGCCAAAAAAGCAAAGTAGACACTTCTCTCCAGAACACACAACCCACACCGCACCGCCTGCCTGTTGCCTTCCACCTACCTTCTTGTTGGCTTGCCTACGCCTGCCTGCCTAACCTATGTCTCTATACATATGACGGGAATTCACGAAAAGCTGCAACTTCCCAACCCATCCATCCCGGGTCTAATTTCCTATGATCCTTAATGTAACTAACTGTACTCTGTAAATAAGGTTAATTTAATTAAGGACACATCTCGATTCTGCTCTTGACATTAGTGTCCGTTTGACCGATGTAAAACCGAATACTTACATTGAATTTACAAGTATTAGAAGAGACGAGGTTTCAGGGATGAACTATGAAGTACACACATCTCTCTGGCACGTGAGCCCTTGAGTTGACGAATGAGAATGGACGGGGGCCGGCCCTTGGAACCCGCCCTGTCAAATCGTAACCAACGGACCCTTATACATACCTTCAACCTTTTCTTTGAATGTCATTCCTGTCGACCGTTCACCGTTGTTGTTCTTGTTGGGAAGATTCTCATTCTGATCCTCCAGATTCACTTTCAATTATCACTTGACACTCCTTCATCCTTGGAGTTTGATAGTAGATTGGATCAGCAGGACGTGGACGGAGGACTCGACGGTTACCTTTCAATTTCAAGATCAGACAATCATCATTAAACAAGAAGAACATACATACAATAGAACCTGCTGACATCGAAAGGTAAATTCTAAGTTAGCTTTTTCGAAATTCTGACAATTGAGTCATTGGGAAAATAAATATTTATTACCGGGACAACAATGTTGAAGCGGTTATGCTTACATAGTTGTAATGTCTGTCCGTTTGTTTCAAGTTTCACATCATACCGCGCGAGCGAGGTGAGTATCTTACCCAGGGTTCGATTTTTGTCCGGATTTGAGTGTCTGTCCAGGGCGGGCGGACAAAAACGTCCAAAATGGACATTGTCCAGGCAAAATGAGGACGCATTTGTGTCGACATATTGGGTTTTTGCTTGTCCTTACATTATCATATTTTCTTAATCCTAATATAGAATATAAATCGGGCAGCTCTTAGAATATTTTCAATTTTTTTTTCAGAAGAGTTTGCTATGCCACATATACTCATGTAGTTGATAATTTAGGTAATACATATGCGTTTACAATTAGTTTTCTGTTTCCGATAAAGAGTGAGGATTGTAAAGAATAAACAATAGTAGCCAGAGCACGGAATTTTTTTTGTTTTAATATTAACATGGTCAGTCCATTTTAGTTCAGAATCTATGATTAGCCCTATGCTTTTATCTTATCTGTAGCTACGATAACCGTTCTATTTACATTTATACATATATAGAGTTACACAACCTATGGCCTTAATAATACTGCGCTTACCAACAAGCATCATCTGCGTTTTATCAACATTTAATTAGAGAAAATACTTAATCATCCATTTCAGCATTAGTAGCATTTACTTTCCTTATTAGCGTACTCTGCCAGCAAGTCCTAGCTTGCGAAGCAGAGTAAGCTATTGCGATCGAGCATGTCTGTCCGTCTGCTGTCTGTCACCTTTTTTGTTATTTGGGCGAGAGTAACTTTTTGTTTATTTTTATTTGGTAGCCATGCCCCCTTTACCTCTCACTACTGTTGCCAAGACGCCGTGTACATTCAAAGTAACTTCTACATTGGTCCCGACATCAAGTTTTATTTAAAACAGGCGAGAGTAACTTTTACTTTCATTCTTCTTTGTTTCAAAGTAAAATTACCTGCGAGAGTAACTACTGTGCATATTCTACCCACGAACTTAAAACAAGCGAGCGTAACTTTTACTTTCCTTACTCTTCATTAGTGCAGCCGAAGGCATTACTGACTAGATTTATAGAATTGTCAAATAGTTAACAGGTTTCAAAAGTTAAAAATATACAATGGTGTGAAAATGCAGAGGAAGAGGAAGCTCTGTAGTTCGCGGCCTGCAATCTACTTACTATTCATTTTTGTATAAACAGAAATATATTCCTTGGATAATGAGACCCGACACTAGGAGCTTCTCATTCACCTGGCTTCGGGGTGCCCAGCACCAGGAAGAACTGAGTTTGGGGCGTCCGACTACAAGAAGCCAGACCGTTGGAAGGAATGAAGATTTGTCCGAAGACCAAGCCGTGGAAGGCTCAAGCGAGAATGAAAATCAATTACAACCTCAGCAGGGAACCAGTAACAGAGAGCTCAATCTTAGGCGGTTCGGGACTTCCTTCCTTCGTAACGTGACAAACTCGAACAAGTACTCGGCAATTGATGAGGAGACTGATGAGGATGAGATTCAGAGAGAAAGTGTTGATGACATGGACATGGGACCAGGTGAAGAGAAGAATTCCAGTGGCTATACTTCAAAGTCAACACTGTCTTTGGGAAAACGACTCAATAAGACGGTTCAAGATGTGAAGAACACTTTGGGGAGCATCTCGCAAGTTCGTGACTCGCCTCTACATTTTGTATTTCCTTATTATCAAAAATGCCTAAAATTCCTAATTATTTAGAGATTCCGACGATCAACACGTCGCCGTTACCGGATGACATCTCCTCCTTCAGCTCAAATGAGTCCGACCCGGCGAATGCTTGGAAGGACGCCTACTAAGCTCTACAGTCCATTCGGATTTGACTCTCCACTACAAAAGACTCCAAAACGGTCAGGAAGCCTTTTCTCAGAGTTTTTAATGTTTTATAGCGTAGTATTTTGTACTAATATTTTGTTACATAATTTCTATGTAGACTTGGGCCCAATCGTCCTTCACCACGTGTAAGTCTCGAATTTTATTGTAATCACAACAATGAACATTTATATTTACGGAGCTGTTTCCTCTTAAGCCTAGTACCTCACCTATTTTTATTCTATGCTGCCCAGCAGGTTGCGCACTTGATAACTAATTGCGTCAATCGGTTTAATTTTCAGAGGGCCTACTTGACGCCTGGGCGTACTTGCAGTCCTAGCTTCAGGAGAGATGTAAAAGACATTCGTCAAGGGCTTCAAGAATTTCAGATAATTTCTCGGGACATAACTCGGCGCAGTGTCCGTTTCTAAAGGAAGGCTCAACTCAAAACTGCGTGCGCATGTTCAGAGCGACCACGCTTAGTCCGCATCTCACATAAATGTTACGCCTCCGCAGATACTCGTTTCTTACCCTCTGAAGACTTTTACGACTTTTGCAGCTACTAGTGTAGTCTTTATAGGTACTAATAGAAATTTAAATACATAAACATAACATATGTAGATTACCGTAGTGCTTAGTGCTTCAATTTGTTTTCTAGACCTAGACACATAGGTTCTTTCGCGAATTTCAGCTGTATAATGAAAATTCGATCCCAGTGATTGAACGTTTTCATTCTTTAATCTCAATTTCTTATCCACTTTTTAATAATGGACCCAATACATACTTGTGCTCGACCATTGAAAGCAGTTAATTAAATCATTTTTGGTTATGACTCTTGAAAATAGGTAGGGTGAAGTGGGGTAAAACAAAAGCGGTTTTCGTAGTATAGACTTTGACGCAACGCTGTCGGGAATATATTTGTTCTATTATGACACAATTTTTGTTTGTTGTATTCTCACGACATTTCTAAATAATCCTATGAACACAGAAAGCAGGTTTTTTTTTTAAAATTTAAAATCAAACTTGTTTTTCCTTAATTTGGAGTAAGTTAAAAGTCGCCTATATCTCTCCATTCTCTGGTATAGTGCTTGTATAAAGGATGTGAAAATTTCGAATACCTCAAGCAGCCAGATTCATTTTGTCGTTAAGTTTGGGAGAAACCGTGCATCCATGTTGTATAGCAATGACCGTTTAAAGTATACGAATACGCTGAAATGGGGTAAGACAAAAAAAAACAATGCTAGTTAATGCTTGTTAATACTAGCTAGTAACATGGAACGAGGCGAACGGTCTAATAAAAACCATAATGCATAGTATAGCTTTTGTCTTGCCCCATCACCGAATTCTGACTTGCCCCATTTATAAAACAAGCGGTGTAAGTCAAAAGTAGTTAATATTAATTAAGTTGCTTACAAGTTAAGGATTAGGAATGTAACATTCACCAATTAGGGACATTTAGGAATTAATTACCGAAAAACTAATATTTTAACCGCTCATCGAGTTCCAGTTAGAGTTAGGACAAGATGAGTAGCCAACCTTGAGTAATTTTTTTCCGACCGGTCTCAGGAAAAACAATTGTGCATGTGACTATGACTGAAAAAGTCCCGCTGCATATTTTTACAGGATTCCTAAACCCCTTGACTAATCTGAAACAGGTGGCACTCCGATACCACCTTTCATATCTGTTTAATATCCAACGTTTGTCTTACCCGATCTGACCCTGAGTATAAGATAAGATTCTGACACGTTTTTTTTTCTTATTTTCTTATTTTCTCCCACAATTCAACCTAGTAGTTTCATGTCTACCACAATTTTCAATCATCAACTCAAGGCAAGGCGCGTTAACGTTTTCGCTGCAAAACCTGAAGAACTCGTCTCCACATCCGACTCTCCGTCTTGTTCAGCTTCTCCTCTTCACGGGCCAATTCATTGTAATACTTACCGAACTTTTCCAAGTTAAAAAAAGTATTGTTCTCGATAGCCGCAAGCGATCCATGACGGTTCCGAATACACCAAGCACCCAGGTTCTGATAGAACATGAAGTTCTACAAAGAAAAATACGCAATGTATAGTAAAACACCACCTCCTCCTCTTAGTAGTTGTACCAAATTTTTCTTGGAGATGTACTGCAATTTTGAACAAGTATAGTACCTTGACGTGGACCAGTGAGACAGCCGTCTCATAAGTTTCATCATAGTTAAGCAGCGTAAAGCGGACGCTTTTGTTGTTAAAGGCCTTATCCACTTGGACCATTGACACATTGTGAATGTGGAGACCAGGAACTTGAACGCGAACCAAGCTTGGAAGACTGGGAGAAGATTGGAGGAAGGACGCTGGACGGCTTATGAGACCCATAATTGGATTATGCTGTATCAAGAATACATGCCGCTCGGCCGTGGTTGATGGGCCTCCACCAGTTGAGCAGACTTTCCGGACTTTACCGTACAGGGTAAAGTTCTTAAAGTAGAACTCCTTGGGAATCTGCTTTGCCTCAGTAAATTGAGATCCCTGCTTCGTCGTGGTCAGCAACGTCCAGTAAAAGCAAACAAAAAATCAAAATCATGTAGCAGTATATTACTATTGTCACAAACTGACTGAAAACTGTAACCCAGCCTCTGTCCCTGTCCGTTTTTAAAAAAGAGGCATGCAGTCATGCTAAAGAAGGTGGCATGCAGTCAGGGCTTACTTTGATCACACTAATTAGCAAACAAAACCCGATTGAAGTAAGGGAAGAGCCCCCACGTTTTCGCCTCCCATTGTTGCGTATTGTTGCCTAACCTTGTCTTCTCCCCTACAGTATAACCGCATTATACAGTGTGAACTTTTTCTCCTTGTAGAGTTTACTTTGTAAGTTCATTTATTTAAGTTAGGTTAGGTTAAATTAATCAACATTTAGTTAGGTTACGCTACTATGAGAAAGGTATACGATTTAGTGAGGTCGACTCGAGTACACGGAATATACTTTTGCGCCGTGCTGGAGGCGACAATGGGAGGCCACACATGGTAAGTATAATTGTAATTCATACTTACGACACGAATGCTGCGACCCATAAGGAGAAGGCCTGTAATTCCAACGCCATATACCCCATACTATTGTATGTACAACCAGATCAAAATAGCATGAATTAGCAAAAATCGGATACACAGAACATTCTATAATACTTATGAAAAAAATTAGATTCAAGACTAATTTCGTATTACTTTTGACAAAGCAGGAGCTAAATTGAAAAGTATCAGTTTCTACAAAGGATGACTGTGGCCCGATATTGTTTTCTGATAATATTGCACTTCTATTAAGTCAATAATTTACCTGAATGTAGCGTCCGTAAGCATCCAGCCAATTCGTCAGTGACGACGTGACGCTATTTTGCTTTGCCTCACTACTCATTTTAATAGGATGAATGAAATAGCCCAACCCGCCGGTAGACGGAGAATCCTGTCTTTACTTAGGTTAATGTTATAATGAAGCTTTTCGGCGTAAGTAAATGCTGCTTCTGCTTCCCCTCCAGCAGCCTAGAAACGACAGAAAGGTGATCGTGAGTCTTGTCTTGACGATTATTGGCACCACCTTAATCTATTGTTATCTAGTGGCCAGAACACAGAAGAGTCGCAATTTTAACTTAACTCACGGGACTCTTATTACTAGATCCTAGAATTTTAGAACATGCGGATTGAAAGTATAGCTTGGTATTACTTGGTCTTCAGTCTCAAGAGCATAAACAATAACAAAAAACAATTAAAGGCTACCATGGAAAATGAAAACTTCTTACGAAACACTATGGTAACGGCCGTTTTATTCCTAAAGTCAATAAGAAAACTATGGCCCCCGCCTCATGTGTGGTACTGTGTGATAAAAGTGAACCATATTTGAGGCATGAAATCCGTACGACCTCCGAAATTTTTCCACGCTCCTATACAGTCCCAGGGTTGCGTCTGACGACAAAAGGTAAAGAACAAAAAATGTATTATGTGGTCGAGGTCAAGGTGTGCATGCCAATTTGAAAGCCCGAAGAAACTCTACAACTGACCTTTCTCTAAGCTAAGCCTTTTCTCTTCGTTTTTTCAAGTTTGGCACTTTTTCTTAAAAGAGCCCTACCGGTTAAGAGCTCTTTTCTTTGATTCCGGGCCTGCACTTTTTTTTGCGGAAAATCATGGCTTATGGAACATGGGTTCTAGCGCACATTAGTTTTTGGCCAGCAGTAGTCCGGAAGGTGGGTAGGCGGGGACTCGAAGGTGTTGTACGTGAAAGTCACCTTTTAACCCTGACAGTAAAATCGGTCTTGTGACACATCATCTATTAGGTCTAGCAAAGTGCTCTTAAGAAACGGTTACAATTTTTCAAAAATACCGACTTTTTTTAACTTTAAAAGAATCTTACAAATAAGGACGCAGGCGTAGCGGCTAAAACTAATATGTTTTGAAATGACGAATATTGGGGCTTCAAGAAAATTGCTGCCTCAAGACGTGGATACGCATGCGCGGAGGGGTGGCATGCAGGCCGACTTCTTTGCCTGACCATCCAATCATTCATGTGACACATCATTTTGTAAGTCTAGCAAATTTCTCTTGAGAACCGGTTACATTTTTCAAAAATACCGACTCAAGCAGGAAATACTGCGCGCCAAAGCTCCAATTTTTCCACTATTTTAAACTTTAAAAAAATCTTACATGTAAGGACGCAAGTATAGCGGATAAAACTAATATGTTCTGTGGCGAAAAATATTCGGGCTTCAAGAAAATGGATGCCTCAAGACATGGATACAATTTAGTTTTTTGAATTGAGTTTATTGTGCCATTTAGCCTCGAATAGTATGGGCTCGTTTATGTTTTTACGCTGAGTTAGGCCGTAGTTAAGTTATGTCCTAAAATGTGTGAGAAAAGCCTAAATAAAGTGTTTCTACTACAGGGGGAGCTTGGGCTCTGGGCATCGGATGTAGCATATATAATATATATACATACATATAGCATACATGAGCAAGTTGGTTTAAAACGACAAAGACAACAAAGGTACAACATCTACCACCAGCAAGTTCTACAATACACATAATAGTGTAGTACGATAGTAAAAAAAATCGTTTTGTACAATTTAAGCCCGTACATTTGAATGTGAATACCCATCCTTCATTAACGTTTAAAAAATAAGCGACTAACCTGTATAAACCCTATAATTGTTAATCGGTGCTATCGACAATGGTAAGGATGTGAAGTAGCGCTATCGAACCAAAACGCAAGAGCTTACTACGATTTCACCTAAAGAAACATAGCGAGTCGTGTCGAAAATACGCACTTCAGCTTACAACTCAGCTTCAAACTTAGCCGGATCGGCTTGTTCAAAGTCAAAGTTTAAGAAAAACCGCTCCGATAGGAAAGGATGTTTGGTTAGGAACAGTGAGATTTAGTAAGAGTGAGGGTCAATTTAATGTGTGTGAAAATAATTCATATCCCCTACAAATCCCCCTAACAACGCGGCCATGCCAATACTTTCTATTGTTTATACTTTTATTGACGAACACCACGACACTAGGCTATTATTATTAGAATAGCCAACAAGCCCGCCCTAACGCGGAATCAGCAACTACATTTTCTACACATTTCTAGAGTACATGAGCCAT
>JAQFZY010003113.1:0-10257 GCA_034696285.1 Hypogastrura burkilli | reverse complement strand
TTCACGGTAGTGATTCGTCATTCCGTGTAGCACGTAGGGCTACACGCAAGCGCTCGCAAGAGCACTTGTATAAATGAATACTTACCCATACCCTTTTCTAAGTTCCAAAAATTCCATTCCTCTCTGCAGAGCCTATTACGGAGCTACCAATTTTTTCGGGGGCCCGTCCTATTCCGCCACGAGCCGGGACCGGCTCCAGCTCCTCGAGAGACAGAATGAGGAGGCTAGCTTCGTCATACTCTCAGACGTTCATTTGGACAGCCTCCTTGTAAGGATGAGGACCTAACCGTAGTCCGGGTCCCCCCAAATAGTGACTTATGCCCAGATGCAAGGAATCTAATATAGGTCCGCTCTCCATTTCCAGGCCTTGCAGAGGCTCCGAGTCCTGTTTGGAGGCCTTGTCGAGGCCCGGCCCGCCCTATTCATCCTAATGGGGAACTTCATATCGGATCCGGACTCGGCCCAAAGTGCCGTAGCCCTTAAGAATGCCCTCAGGAGCCTGGCCGACCTTATATTGGAGTTCCCGCCGCTGCTGGAGAACACCAAGTTCGTGATAGTGCCTGGGCCGGCCGACCCGGGCCTTGTTAATATACTCCCAAGGTAATTTAATCCTTAGAATATCTGCTAGAATATAAATATATCTTTGGGGGAATTAAGCTTTTGGCCTGCTAAGTATTATTTGGGCGGCTAAAATACAGAAAATCCTCCAAGTTCTGCGAATTTCTAAATTTTAGCTGCCGAAATGATATGAGCACGAGCCTATTTTTAGGGAAACGTAATTTTGTAATAAAGAATAATAATACAACTAAATGATCCCAATATTTCAGGCCTCCCTTTCCAGACGTCATAGCGGAATATTTCAAAGAGAAGGTCCCGAACACTGTGTTTGCCACGAATCCCTGCCGGATCAAGTACTGTACCAAGGAAATCATTGTCCTCCGTGAGGACGTCCTCACTAAAATGACCCGGAACTCCTTGTACTTTCCGTCGGACGGGGATGTTGCAGAGCACGTAAGTCAGTGGAATAGGATTGAGAGGTCTCCAGAAAATAATGTATACGGGCCAAAAAATGGCGAATCCCCCCCCTTAATTATGCCTATTTTTTCCGGGCAGTTCGTGAGCACGCTGATAGGGCAGTGTACGTTGACCCCGCTCCCGATCCATATTTGCCCGGTCTATTGGGCCTACGACCATGCCCTGGCCCTCTACCCGCTCCCGGACTTGGTCATACTTGGGGACAAGGCGGACCCCTTCCATGTGACCGCCAGCGGGTGCCAGTTCGTTAATCCTGTAAGTGATTGGGACGCGCTAAAATTTGGACAAAATTACGTTTATTTTTTTATATTTTGACCCTGCCCAGGGTTCCTTCATGAGGACTGGCGGGTCCTTCAAGACCTACACGCCCTACGAGAACCGGGTGGATGACTGTCAGCTCCCGGAGGAGGAACCCGAACCAGGGCTCGAGATCCTGGAATGATTTTGAAGGGAAGTCCTGACCTCTGTTTCGGTTACGGAGTTCCAATTACAATTCGGTGCCGGGCATTTGGAATTGGAATAGGAATTAATAGGAATTCGGGAAATTATTCCGAATTCCAATTCGAATGCCAATTATCATGTACTCGGCATTTCGAATTGGAATTCCAATTAATAGGAATTCGGGAAATTATTCCGAATTTACAGTCGAGTATAAGTAAGTACCAATTAATTTCTACACAATTAATTTGTACCCAATATCTCAGTTTGTATGAATAAGCCGGTATGCATGAATTTTAAATAAATTATTGTACGGAACAATCTGAATTCCACCTCCGTTACTTCGAATTGAAATTAAAATTATGTTCCGATTCCAATTCGAATATCAACTCCGATTAAGTCCAGGTTTGGCTTACTAATTCCAATTCGAATTCCAAATACTTATTGGGTTTATTTCGGGTTAATGCCAATTCAAATTATAAGTATCATCCCTGATTCATGCCCAGATAACTAAATATTTTAGTCCAAAATTAAAGTGTGGAGACTGCATGTAGGTGCAAAATAATTTATGAATTTCCTTTTTTTTTCCGCAAAAATTATATTTTTTGGATAGCACTAATAAACAAGGTCTATTATTCATAGATTGCTCTCGGCTCACGTCAGGTTTAAGAAACTTTAAGAAATCCTCCAGAGCACAATTATGCCATGCACAGGTCAATAAGGCGATTAGAGGGCAGGCCAGGGACCCCATTTAAAAAAAAAAAAGTATGGAACCTGGACAAATATTGCTGTACCCTGTTTTTCGCATTTTGTAATTATTTACTTGGATAGTAGTCTAAATTTTGTGCCGGCGGGACCCCGACCTAATAATATTAAGACATTGGGATTGGCAGACTGGCGCCTGGAAAAATCCCTCTCCTTCAATTTTGCAATTCCCAAGTTTTTGGTTCTTGATAAGCCCGGCGCCAGGCGCCTGGCTCTTTTGGGGATCCCGAATGCCAACATTATCATAGTATTCAAAATTCAAATACTTGTAATGCAGGAGGAGCAGAAGCATTCCAGGGCACTGGACACGATGGCCTGGCCCAACCCACTTCCATACATACATATAGTAATTCCTATGCCTGTCCTGGCCAGGCCTACAAAGATAATGACTCGGGAATTGTGAAGGTCATAAAATCCCTCCTTAGGCCCGTACATGGCGGAGGGTTAGTATTAGAGGTCAGTATTTAAGGGCCCCGGCTCCTGCCCTCCGCCCATCAGTCCTTCCATCGCCCTCCCTCTGACCAGACCTCAAAAAAAGCTTTTCCCAGCATAGCAAGTGAAGGTTCCTGCGTTTCCCTCATAATTGTCATATTTTATTCGATATTGGCGAGTAGGATGTCTGGGGGACAGAAGGGCGGGCTGCCGGAGCCCGACGCCGAGCTCCGGCAGCGGCGGCAGGAAGCCCTGCGCGCCGAGCTGGAGCTCCCGAACAAGGCCAACGTGGTCCGGAGCCGGATCCCGGTCCCGGTCCTGACGGCGGCGGAGCAGGGCCTCAGCCGGCCCCAGCGGGCCCTCCGGATCATCCTCAGGCAGGCCGAGGCCGTCAACTGCTACAACTTCATCTCGATGCCGGAGCTGGTCTTCTACCTCAACCTCCCGGCGGCCCCCGACCTCCAGGTCGAGGGCCGGGTCGGCTTCCAGTCCGGCCCCGGGCCCCACGCCTTCTTCCTGGCCTGGGCCCATGACCTGGACAAGCTCCGGCTCCTCACCAAATGGGTCGCGGCCGAGGTCTCGATGGGCCTCATCCCGGCCCTCAACCCGACCAACCTCAGCGGGACCTCGGTAGGGCTACCCGCCGCTATAGGTCATGGTCACTCAAATAGTTAGATTCCCGCCGTTATCGGTCATGGCCACTCAAATATAGCTTTGGGCCGATCTGATTCCTATCCAAATACAATGTAGGTTGGCCAAGTCCTGTATCGGCCCAAAGCTTGGGTACATTTTAGTGACCAAGGCAATAGAAGGTATTTATTTAAACCATTGAATCGTAAGCCAGGCGTTATATAATTATATGGCGGTCCCAATTCCAGGTCCTGGCCTTCTGCACCGCGGATGCCTGCTGGTACCGGGCCAAGGTCCGAAACGTGGACGCGGAGACGGAAATGGCGGAAGTCTATCACCATGACACCGGGACCACGGAACTCTGCCCGGTCGGAAGGTAGCCCTTGGTCCCCATCCTTTGAGTCCATGTTTTGGGCAGCACTAAGCCATAGCTTGAATTGTAGGCTGAGGCCCCTGCCCAGAGAGCTGGAGGACGTCCCGGCCCTGGCCTTCCAGGCCCGCCTCGCCGACATTGACTTCGGCACTGACCCCGAGCTCGACTACTTTGCTCGGCTCGACTTCCTGGCCGAGGTCCGGCGGAAGGGGGCAGGCCTGGTGTGCCGGGTCAAGCGGCTCCACCCCGTCACCGGGACGGCGGACGTGAGTCTGAGGACGACGGAGGACCCGCCGAGGAGCCTCAACGAGGTCGTTAGGGCGGCCTACTACCGGCGGAAGCAGACCGCGCCGCGCCCTTCGCAGGGAGTCCCAATGCAGACCTATTCTGAAGTGACTCAAGTCGTAAGGCCCGCCCAGTCAATATATATATTTATATATCAATATCCAATTTCTATATTTCTTGGGCCAGAGTCCATCTTTTTGGTAAGCCAGGCTCTCCTTCTATTTCAGGCCTACCTCTCCCGTGAGATTGAGATCAAGGAGTACCGGGACCGGTGTTTGAAGGGCCTCAAGAGCTACCGCGTCGTCTACGTGCTCACGCCGGCCCTCTTCTATGTTCACAACGTTACGAAGGCCAAGGGCGGGACGCTGGACTGGAAGGCGGAGCTCCAGGCGTACTACGAGTCCCACGAGAATGCCGAGGAATTCCTCCTTGTGAGTTGGATCTTATGTTAAAGTCCCCCCAAAAAATTATATTAACTCTTTATTTTTGCGGGACCATTTAAACGACTCTTAATTGTGATTGTGACTCCTGTAGCGGACCCGCGGGCCCATTCTCCATCGCTGCTACGCCTGGAAGCACCCCATAGAGAGAGTTTGGGAGCGCGTTCGAGTCACTTCCGTGAGTCCGTCCGTAGAGCTGGCTGGGATTTTCTGCCTGGATACTGGGCGGGAGTACGAGGTTGACTGGGAGTTCCTCCGCGAGATTAGCCCAAGATTCATCCATCATGCCGCGCAGGCGATCCTGGCTCGCCTCGCCCACCTCAACCCACTCAGCGAGGATCAGGGCTGGGACGACGAGTCTGCTATGGGTACTGAAAATATTTTTAAATACGGTTTGAGCCCAAAAACTCTGGATTTGATCGGGCTAAAATATACATTTTTGGTGATAGGATTTATGTATATGAGCTAAAATCGTTTTCTGTGGGGCAGAAACTCCATTTTGGGGGCTAAAATCTACATTTTTGGGATAGGATTTATACGTTTGAACTCAAGTCTAAATTTAGCGGGACAGAAACTACATTCTTGGGGTCAAAAACTACTTTATTGGGGATAGCATTTATATTTTTGAAGTAAAGTACATTTTGAGGACAGAAACTACAATTTTGGGGCTAAACTCTAGGGGATAGACATTATATTTCTGAGGTAAAATCTGCATTTTTAGGATATGATTTATGTGTTTGAACTCAACTCTAAAGTTTGGGGGACAGAAACTACATTTTTGGGGCTAAAATCCAGCTTTTTGGGGATGGGATTTATATTTTTGAAGTATAGTACTTTTTGGCGGACAGAAACTAAATTATTCGGGCTAAAATCTACCTTTTTGGGGATAGGATTTATATTTTTGAAGTAAAGTACATTTTGGGGGACAGAAACTACAATTTTGGGGCTAAACTCTAGGGATAGACGTTATATTTCTGAGCTAAAATCTGCATTTTTGGGGATATAATTTATATTTTGGAGCAAAAATCTGCATTTTTGATGGCAAATATTTGAATTTATTTACGTATACAATGTACATTTTGATGATAGAATCTACACATTTGTGGATACAATCTACCTATAGATTTATTTGGCTAAACTCTACATTATTGGGGATATAATTTATATTTTTGGCCAGGGATTATATTCGAGCCTTTTGTGACAGGGTTCGAGGATCTGGCCCTTGGGAATGTATTCCATGCCATGCTCGTAGAGCGCGAGGAGCTGACGGATGAGACCATTCCGCGGAAGAGCGCAAGTCACAGCTACATCCTTCATTTGGTACTCGTAGAAAAAAACAAGGCAGCGGCCTGTAGCATTAACTCAATGATGTGCTTCCTGGGCTATGCGGCTCCGGATGGCCCTTCGTAAGTCACTCTAGTTGTACTTTTTTGGGGGTAAAATCAATAATTCTGCTAAACGCTAAGTATTTTTGAGTTAAAGAAAATATATTTGGGCTTGAATCGATATTTTTGGACTAAAATGGATACTTTTGGACTAAAGTCTGTATTTATTGGGTTACAATTTATGTTCTTGTGCTAAAATCTATGTTTAAAGGTAAAAATTTTAACTTTTTGAAGTTACGTATTTAGTAAAATCTATATTTTCCGGACAAGATTAAATCGAAGGAAAACCGTAATTTTTTTTTGCAGGAGCGGACGCTTGAGAGGGACGCTGGACCCGATCCCTGACCGGACCTTTGTTTTTGGTGACATGCGGGCAGCCCTCCTTCGGGACAATCCGCGCCGAGTTATTGAGGAGAGGTACCAGATGCCGGCCCGGACCGGCCTCGGTGGGGTTGACACGGAGACAATGAAATTAGGGAGCGGGACCTCGACCTCTGACACGGTCCAGAGCATACTCGTGCCCAAGAGGGGCCCAGTCAGGACCTACGCTTCTTTGGCATCCATGGACATGGACAAGAAGTCATCAGGTAGGATTCCTTATAGTCCACTTCTATTTAATGCCTTACCAAGAATTTAGATTTTAGCCACAGAAATGGAGAGTTTAGCCCAAGAAAGGCATGTTTTAGCACGAACAAATGGATTTTAGCACAGAAATATAGATGATAGCGCAAAAATATAGATGATAGCGCAAAAATATGGATTTTGGCACAAAAATATAGAAGTTAGCACGAAAATATAGATTTTAACCCACAAATTTGGATTTTAACCCAACAATATAAATATAACCCTTAAGTATATATGTTAGCCGAAATATATGTATAGCTGTTAACCTAAAATATAGATGATAGGCAAAAAATATCGTCTTTCGCCGAAAAATGTAGTTTAGCCAAAAAAAAATAGATTTAAAAAAAATATAAGTAACTTTTTGCACAAAAATATGGATTTTAGCACGAACATAACTTTTTGCACAAAAATATGGATTTTAGCACAAACATATAGATTTTAGTACAAAAATATAGATTTTAGTACAAAAATATAGATTTTAAACCAACAATTTAGATGTTAGCCAAAATATATAGCTGTTAACCTAAAATATAGAAAATATCGTCTTTCGCCGAAAAATATACAGTTCAGCCAAAAATATATTTTATTTTAAAAAAAGAATACCTTGTAGCACAAAATAGTAGATTTTAGCACAAGAAATATATATTTTGACCCAAAATATATACAATAAAAATTTAGATGCTCACCAAAAACTGCGTCAGGTCAGGTATGGAGTATGGAAGTTGAATGGGGTAAAAACCACGCAGAAGCCGACTACCAACCCCAATATTTCCCAAATTAGATTTTAGGTTAAAGCATATACTTTTTGAGCCGAACATTATGTCGTATCGCGTACAAAACTACCTTTACTAATTTGTTTTCAATTATTTTGTGCAGAGATCTTCCTGCGCCTTCCGGCCGAGATTCGGTTCCGACTCGGCATGTACTACATGTCCCACATTAATAGTCCCTCCTGCTTCTATCTCCAAAGCGTTGACCTGGCCCAGGAGCTCAAGACCATGATGCTCTATTTGGGTGACGAGGTGCGGGAGTCGAAGGAAATGCTTGAGAATGACATGTGCGAGGGGCATTTGGTGGCGGCGGTCCTGCTGGACGACCGGGACGTCCCCACCTGGCATCGGGCCATCATCAAGAAGGCCATTTACAATCTCAGGCTGATCAAGGTACGGCTAGTACGGCATGCTAGGTCATCTTAGCCTGGGTCAAATTTTCATTAGGTTAGGTTAGGCTATATTATGTTAGTCAAATTTCCGCTAGCTAAGTTTTGTCATATTTGGTTAGCTTAGGTTAGTTTACGCCAATTTTAGTTAGGTTAGGTTGGTTTACGCCAATTTTGGTCAGGTTAGGTTAGTTAATTCAAATAGGTTACCCAGGATAAGTTAGGTTAGTTTATTCAAATTTTGGTTAGGTTAGGTTTGGTTCGTTTGGGCTATTTCTGGTTCTTTTACGTTATTTGAGTCAAATTATTTTAAGGTTAGGTTGGTTCACGCCAATTCTAGTTACTTTAGGCTACATAGCTTACGTTTTTTCAGTCAAATGGTTAGGTTTAGGTTAGGTTAGTTAAATTTGGATTAGGTTAGCTCAGTAAAATTTTGATTAGGCTATCTCAGTAAAATTTTGCTTAAGGTTAGTTTACTCAAATTTTTGTTAGATGAGTTTAGTCAAATTTTGGAGTAGGATATATTCTTTTAGTCGAACTTTGGTTAGGTTACGTTCGTTTACGCCGAATTCAGTTAAGTTAGTAAAGACCAATTTTGTTCAGGGTAGGTTAGATTATTTTAGCTAACTTTGATTAGCATCGGTTAGTTAACGCCGTTTTTGTTTAGCTTACATTATTTAAGTCATGTTTTGTTCAAGTTCGGTTAGGTTATTTTTGTCAAAATTTGGTTTACGTTAGTCAAATTGTTAGCATGTTTTAAAAAAAATTTTTTAAAACATGTTTTAAAACGTGTTTTAAAAATTTACATTATTCAATAATAACATTGTTTTCAAACATTTTTAAAAATCGTTTTTTTTTAATTAAAAAAAAACATTTTTTTAATTAAAAAAAAAAACGTTTTTTTAATTTAGAAAAAATGTTTTTTTTTCAATTTAAAAAACTTTTTTTTAATTAAAAAAAAAACGTTTTTTTAATTAAAAAAAAAGTTTTAAACAAAAAAAGTTTTTTTTGTTTTTGTTTTTAAAGGAAAACGTTTTTTTCTATTAAAGAAAAACTCGTTTTAAACGATAAAAAACAGTTTTTTTTTTGTTTTATATTTAAAAAAAAACGTTTTTTGTATAAAAAAAGCACCTTTAAAACAATAAAAAACTGTTGTTTGTTTTTCTTTAAAAAAAAACGTTTTTTTATACATAAAAAGCATGTTTTAAACAATAAAGAGCTGTTTCTCTGTTTGTTATTAAAGAAAACGTTTTTTATTTTGAAAAAACATGTTTTAGGCAATAAAAAGCTGTTTTTTTTTTGTTTTGTTTTCAAAGAAACGTGTTATTTCCAAGCCTGATTCAAAGCCTTGGTGAGGAAATCCGCTCAAATTGTTGAGATATATTCAATTAATTGGTGATCATTTAAATATTCCTCTTGGTTTAGTCTAATTTTATCCTGGTACTTTTATTTTTTCAATTTTCTGGTTCCAGGTCTTCCTGGTCGACTACGGGAACGAAGTCTCTCTGAAGTACTCGGCCGTCCGCTGGCTCCCGCGCTACTTTTGGAACATCCCGGCCTACGCGCAACGGGCCCATTTGGACATCAAGGTCCCGCCCGATACATTTCGTCACTAGTTCTGGTTCCTCTGTACTCTAACGGGTCCATTTTGGGCATATTCTAGGACCTGGTCCCTCTGGGCGGGACGGCGGGCTGGACCTGTGACGCGGCTGAGAGCTTCCGGAAGTACTTGACGGCCTGGGAGACGGCCCAGCCCATTTACTACGTTTGGAGGCGGAACGAGGCGGCGTCGATCCCGCTCGCAGAGTTCAATCAGGAGCTCGAATACGACTACGACAAGCGGGCCTGGGTCCGGGAAGAACGTTTGGTTGGCCATTATACTCTGGATTTATTTTTGTAATGGGCCCCAAATATGGGAATTAGCAGAGCTGTTACAGAAATTGGTGGAAGTGTTTGACCCAAGTCCAATGCTCATACTGGCGCATACATTCAAATGGGATTTATTTGAGCTAAACAATTTCTGAACATATAAAATATCAATATAAGATTCTGGTGAGATATTTGTCTGGGAATTGTTTGGCTCAAATAGATTCCAATTGAGTTTCTGGGAGTCTCTATGAATATTCTGAAATAGATTTCCACCAATTTCTATAATAGTTCTCCGCATTTCTATGTTTAACTGTCCAGAATAATATTTTGGCGGGTCCAAACCTATGCCGGTAGAAAAATATATTTTAGTGGTCAAAAACTATATATTGGTGACTAAAATTTACATTTTGGTGACTAAAATTTATATTTTAGTGGCCAAAAACTATACTTTAGCGGTCGAAAACTATATTTAGGTGTTGGGAAGATATATTTGAGTGGCCAAAAGATACTTCAGTGGTCAATAAGTATTTTGGTGGCAAGGAGCTATTTTTCAGTGGCCAAAAGCTATACCTAATTCAGTGAGCAAAATCTATCCGTTAGTGGTCAAAAACTATATTTAGGTGTTTGGCAGCTATACTTAAGTGGTCAATAACTATATTTCAGTGGCCAAGAGCTATATTTCAGTGAGCAATAACTATAGGTTAGTGGTCAAAAACTATATTTAGGTGTTGGTCAGCTATACTAGAGTGGTCAATAACTATACGTTAGTGGTCAATAACTATACGTTAGTGGTCAATAACTATACGTTAGTGGTCAATAACT
>JAQFZY010003112.1:0-10257 GCA_034696285.1 Hypogastrura burkilli | reverse complement strand
AGGCGTAGGTTGAGAAATACGTCTGGAATCGTGCGTTCAGCCTAGAGTCTGTTATAATTTTATAATAGATAGAATAACTCCAATATAGACCAATACGAACGCTTTATTATCGCTTGCAAATGTCTTAAATGTAACGGCATTGAAGTTCTTCCCACCCGGAAGAGTAGGTGGGTTATTTTCCGCTGCAGGATATGGACCCATCCGCATGATGTTTACAGTTAGCTTCCATTGATGCCGCCGAATCACAAACCTGCTTATTTGGTGCTCCGCCTGATCCGGGTTCAATGTGACACGCCCCTGTGGAGAGTTATAACTAATATTACAATAGGTATATAATTTCCCTATAACCACGGCAACCCTTGAAAATTAGATCTCGACACATTCGAGGCCTAAAAATAGCGTATTTACCTTGAATAACCGGAAGGAATACAGCTACCAGAAACAGGGTTAGCCCGATTACAAAAAGTAGCTTGACACCTCTCATCATGGCACAGAGAGTAAATAAGTTGCAAAATAAGTTGTCGATGAGACTTACTTGAGTATGTCTTAAAGTTGAATTACGACAGAAATACCCAGGATTGAGCTATATATAGTTTCCCCAAGACCTAGCTGGAGACATTACTTTGTGGAAATGCAGACTCTGAAACTAATCCACTAACCACTCAACGTATTGTAGATTACAGAATTTAGGTTAATTAGTATATCAATAGCCAGCAAGTACCAAGTGTACTTAATTCTGCCGCACTAATTGAGCCCAAGATGGTGATTTATTCGAATTACGTATTACTTAGGTAGTAGTAATGCAACTAAAATAGGACGAAAAGTCTTGGCAACCATCGTTATATTTAGGAATATTATTAGTCTTGGTTTGAGTTCTGTAAAAAGCGAAGGGTGACCTAGTAAAATTATCGCTCCGGAAAGCATTATACAATACATCACCGTGTCCACAATACACCGCAAAACCAGACATTAGTTTTATCTGCCTTTTGTGAATCTTGAATGCTACAAATATAGTGCACTGAGAACGATTTATACATTTTTAAGCGTAAAATATCTAGAATAATGAATATATATTTTTAATGCATTTTCCTTTTAGGTTTCCCTGCAGCATGCTACCTGGGATCTGTTTCCGACCCTGGCAAGAGCGTGCTTAGGATTGGATTTCCGGGGGGACGGTGAAAGTTTTTCGACCAACATATCAAAAGTGACGTTTTTGACATTTTTTTTAGCCGAGTCGACGAAGATCCTACGTGCGAGAAGCAAATATTATGCCACAGGCGAACATTTTCGCTAATTTAAGAGTAAACCTCTATTTCTTCGAACATTTCGGGGGGGGGGGGGGGGCTAGTCACCACGCCATCCATTCTGTACTGTGACGCATGGACCACCTCAAGATTGAAGTTTTTTTTTTTTACTTTTTCTGTCCAATATTTTATTTCGTGTTTGCTCACCACGACTGTTGAAGAATTTTAAATTCACGCTCACCTAATTAGTTCTCATATAGGCCATAATTCCCATGCATTGGGCATAAGAGAATTAGAATTAGTTCGCATGCCAACACACTTTTCAATCACTAAGCAATGTCAGTCTAGAGGCTGTTACTCCCAATTCCCACCTAGATTAGTCTAGAAAATAAAATAAAAAAATACTACATAACTAAGGAACGGATTATAGGCAGTCAAAATGTGTCGAAATATGCAGCCCATATATAGTGAATATAGGCAAAATATGCACTTAAAAACGTAAAATATGCACTAAAAAGCATAAAATATGCAGTTTAAATCCGAGTAAACAACAAAAAAAAACCCAGAAATTTGCCACAATAAACATTTAAAGCAATAAATCTGCAAAAATTGATAAAATATGCAAATATAGGAGAGATGTGCTCGTAAAATTGAGTGAATATGCACATTATATATTTCCAGTAACACTGAACAGCTCCAATCATAAAGAGTAAACAAAAATATTCCGCGGCCGGGTTAAAAATAATTGACATTTCTTGTCTAAACTAACTTTCTGTACTATTTAACTATATTTTATACGTAAATCGGAATAAATCATGATTTTTATGCTTTATAAGCACGAAAACCTCAAAATATGCAAATATGCATTGAAACCCGAAAATATGCAAAAATATGCAATATAAGATTCAGACTATAAGGTCCTAGGGACCTGATTTGTGGACATCCGGTGTGAAACTATGCGAGTAATGTCATGCAGAAAAAGGTATGCAAATATGAAAGAATCGGATCCTTTCATATAACGTAGGCACCTGGATGTTATACTGGTTAGATAATATTGTGGATTAGAATTTATTAGGATTTCAGTGAAATTAAGATTTTAGTGAAATGTATGTGCATATTTAGGAATGACTAGGCTATGCAGTAAGAATCCAATGCAGTTTTTTGTTCAACCGATGCTGACTTCATCCCCATTTTCATCATATATAATTTCAGGCTCGGTTTTGATTGTTGTAACGGTTCCGTCTTCGTTTGGCTTCTGGAAAACGGCCGCTGTTCAAATTCATACACACAAATTGAAAAATTAGTCCCTATTTAAACTTAGAAGGTGAAGGCAGAAGGCACGTTAACTTTTAACCAAAGCTAAGTTACTCACCCTGAATCACTGGGAGGACAACTGCAATAAGACACAGTGTGATGGTGAAGAATAGGAAGACCTTGGAGCGGATGCCCATTTTGAAAAATATTATCTGATGCTAAGAAAAGCGCTTATAATTCTTAGCTACGATCCGAGTTACCTGACAATAATCCTACTGATGACCCGGGACATGACATACAAGGCTTTTATATTTCCTTCCTCGTTTATCGAAGTCACCTTAACCTACTTTCTATGTAACTGAGAGCATTTTTTTTTCGTCGTAGATGGTTCGCTCTTAATTAATAGGGCAGGAATCAATTTCCTATTTTATTGAGCTCGTATGCGGCATATTCGCAAATTTGTATTTAGTGTGCTATAGGTCAACTGATTGGCTAGACGGGAAAATCCGAACCGACTTGTAGCATTGAGAACGTGTCTGGGCCTATTTATTTCTTACATGAACCTAATTAGGTCAAGTGACAACGCAATAGGTACGCTATTAATACTAAATGACGTATAATCGTATTTGTAGCTACATGCATTTCAAAATTCATGTAATGTAAGAGTAAGCACAACATGTGTATTTATTTGTACCTATGTACTCGAAATAAGCTAACATTTAAGTAATTTATACGTTTTTGGCAATAATAGCATGTATATGTACTTGCGACCTAATAATATTACAATTTCCACGCTTCTTGACACTTTTCAGCAGAAATGCGTTGAAAATGTATACTTGTCGAGGTTTAGTCTGCAAACGTTTCCCTCTGTTGTGCTGTGTTGCAATCCCCTCTTCATCTTGACTCGTGCTTACACTTTTTGTACTAGGTACCATTCAAAATTGATACTTTTCGTGAGCGCAAATGTAAAGAAAATCTTATCTGCGGCGGCATGGGGCGTCCAAAACGTTTGGACCCTTCACGAAATTGAATTTCGGAAATTCAAAGTTGGACACGGTCCTGGTTTACTGGTCCTAATAAACTTTTTGGAACTCGTACACAAATATTCATTATTAAAAAGCTATTTTATACAATCCAATTTTCTTTATGTCTGTCTGTGTCGGGCTTATAACTCAAGAAGGAACCACTGATGAGATTCCAAAACTGTTTTCACCAGTTGATTCCAAATTTTGACGCGGAGCTCCACGTCGGGTCAAAGTATGTACCATATAACCTGTTATGAAGGTCAATGTCACACGATTGCGCAATACATGTTGCACTGATTTAAAATACGTCAAGGCCATGTGCTTCCAATTACAAAATGGAAACGGTTTTCGCTAACGCCAATGGATTACTACTAATGATACAGTGTGCATAATTTATCATTCTTAATTGCTTATTGTCAAAGGTCAAGGTCAACCTCCAATCTACTAAACAAGCATTACAGCAATTTCTAAAACAGTTTCAGTAATCCATTTCTGATAGTTTTACGCTTTTGACTTTTTTAAATCAATGTCAAGGGTTACAGTGCTTACGTGCCTTAAACTCAAGAACGACTGCACCGACCTAAAAACCGGTCTTTACCTAACGATTCCCCATGGCGATGCTTTACAGGTCAAAGAGGCACAACACAGCTATAACTGCTTTGATACGCTTTTAGTAATACCCGGCTCGCATATTCTACTCATAAGATAAGAACCCAGGTAAACCTACAAGACAGTTATATTCGGAATATTTGGATAATAATCTCATGCCCAACTGCTACCATTAAACCGGACAGTTCTTATCATTAATTGAGCCGGCGATCAACGTCTATCAGCAGTAAGTCAGTATGTGCAATCTACATACCGCTAATACTCGTATTAATTTTTTATTCAGATGGGAAAAAGGCTTAAACCGAAATCTTATCAAGAATTACCACCGTTGTAACTTTGCAAACTTTGTGGGCACTACACACTGCGGAATTTCCAACTAAGAATGGACGAACAATATTCAAAAATTTGAAGTTTCGGAATTTGTTGAAATTGTTGGCTATTTAGAATGTGACCCGTAGAATCTGTCCTCTACGGGTCACTTATCGGTCAAATGGGGAACAGACCTTCATATGGCACTCAGCTCGATTGGGCTAAGACTAAATACACTTATAGGTCTCAACGCCATGAACACTGCTTAAATGACCCTCAAAGCTAACGGTCGCTTACTTGACCCTCTCCTGGTCACTTAAAGGTCAGGGGTAACGGGGATTTAGGTTAGAAAATTCTAAATTCGTCAAACTAGACCAATTTTTGAGATGTTCTCCACCTTCATTTACTTTTTTATCTGCCCAGAGCAGGGGATCCCTCTACCAATGTGACCTTGAATTCACCCGTAGAGGGTCAATGAAGCGACCTACGACCTTAAGGATCGTTTAAACATTATGCAGCACCTAGAGATCTATAAATGTAATAATTTTTAGCGAAATCGAGATGAACGCCATATTTTCTACACGTGACCTTTAAGTGACCCGTAGAAGGTCAAGGAAGCGACCTACGACATTGAGGGCATTTAAAAAGTGTTCAGAACGTCAGGATCTATAAATTTACTCAGTTTAAGCCAAATCGAGCTCAGTGCAATATTTTCTCTATGTGACCTTTAATTGACCCGTAGAGAGGCAACGTCCAGATTTGAGGGTCATTTAAACATTGTTCAGAACGTCAGGATCTATATATCTGCTAAGCTTTAGCTAAATCTAGCTGAGTGCCATATTTTCCCTATGTGACCTTTAAGCGACCCGTGGAGGGTCAAGGAAGCGACCTATGGCTTTTATGGTCATTTAAACATTGTTCAGGACGTCACGATCTATACGTGTACTCATTTCTAGAAAAATCCTGCTGAGTGCCATTTCCCCATACTTTGGGTACGATATCCTTTTAACGCCTCTCGCTGTTTCGGTCGAATCAAATTAAATATGCGGATTTGGGCTAATTCACCTTGACAATCCGAGCTCATTGACTTGGTTTTCAATAATAAGCTCTGCCCTTTTGCTCTTCCAGCTCTCGCTTCATTAATTATCACTGTAGGTCTATGAATATATCACACATTTTCAATCAGCGCCCCGTGTGTATCCCCCTTTTTCCATCCATAAGCACGTCCCCACATCTGCTACTAATAAACGTTTGTTCTTGGTGACATGTTTTTGGAGTCTTATGTGTTTTATAATATTGAGCAATGGCCCGTCTGTCTACCGTGGACCAAGTCCCGGAATTTCAAGGTACGGCGCTGTATTCCAGATGTGGTACAATGTTATAGCGAGTTCGGAAGGTTCAGGTAACTATAATTATGCAATCTTCTTGCATTTTTATAATATCGTATTCAATGCCATTTTTGACCATTGATGACGCATTACTGAATCGTTGGTTTGAGGCATACTTTACCTTTCATTATAGCGAAAAACGAAAAACAAATAGTTTTTCTCAACATTTGTAGCACACACGTTCCAGCAAATCTTAGTTCAAAGCATTTATTTAAATGGTACACGTGTGTCCTAGAAATCTTCCGAAAAAATTGTAGATTTCCGCGTTAGCGCGGGTTCTTGTTAGCTTAATCAGATAATCGCCAGTACGCTTACTCTTAGATCCTCCGTATTTCGGCTCCGAAATTTGCGGACCCGGAACCAATAAGCCGGCTCCTCGTTTTTACGGAGCCGGAGCCAAGCGAGCACTACTTACTCGTATAAATAATGTGTATGCACTATGACATGACTGACTGAGTAAAACACAAGACGGCGTATATATCGTATTTTACAAAGTTTGTCAATAATACATGCGGCAGATAGTGTCAATCCAAATACCTAGCAATTTCAAATATTTGTATTAGACTCGCAAACTACCTACGCAACGTGGTGTTAGTGGTAGTCCTATTTTTGATCATACGAAATACTAGATTGGTAAACAGTCGCCCTTACCTTCATGGATGAGGTATTTATATAACGATTGGAGCGGATATTTTGCAACTCCTTTGTCAATTATACATGCGGCAGATAGTGTCAATCCAAATACCTAGTAATTTCAAATATTTGTATTAGACTCGCAGTTACCAACGCAACGTAAATTTAGTGCTAGTCCCATTTTTGATCATACGACAGATTAGATTGGTAAACATAAACAGTTGGCCTTACCTTACATGGACGAGGTATATAAGGATTGGAGGTGATATTTTGCAACTCCGTTGAGAACAGACTATTTAGAACAACTAAAGCAACGTCATCTCCTTTGTCCGACTTCTTATACAACAATGTTCGTAGCCATCCAATTTAGCAACCCATTATTTATTCCCATTGTCTTACTTTCGTTAGGATTATGCCATGCTCTCGCTGAACATAGTAGCAACAAAGTTAAATCAATTCAAGTATTTCTCGAAACAGCTTTTCCAAACCAGCATCTGAACATTTTTTATCACGGTGGTAACTGTAAACATGGTGCATCGTTAGAGAGCATCCTGCAGAGTCTTCTAGCTTCGAAATCTGATGCAAGCCATCTACAAACATTTACACTTCTGAATACAGAAACTTTGGACTTGGACACCATGACTGAGGCTCCATCTCCTTTGTTTGACTTGCCCTTTCATCTATCAAGGCACGTTGGCGTGAGCTCAATAAATCTTTTGCTCGTAGATGGCGCCAGTTCCGACAAAATAATCCACGCCGTGTCAGGCTTAACAAAGCTCATGCTACATCCGGCAGAGGACAGGATCCTAGTCTACCAATGGAGGAACTACCAACCCGGATTTCTCTATGCCCTTGAACTGGGGGATTTTAAATTCAAGAGCGAAATGGTACTCGATTCCGGAAAATTAAAATTCAAATACTTGTGCTTCTACTGCAATCAAGGAGGTCCGCATATTATGGACCTTATAAATCCAGCTCTACCTAACATATTCCCGGATACTACAAGGAACATGCATGGGCGCGCCCTAAAGTTCACTTCATCTCCCGGCATGGCAACCAGCGTTGACTTTCGGCGGAGCCCGACCGGTGCCTGGCAATACTTCGCCGGTTTCCTGAGTCCAATGCTTGATACGCTCACTGTCCGACTCAACTGCAGCTTTTCCGTGCATCCGATCAAGGGCTACGGGAGGGGGCTGGACAACGGGACCTTCACAGGCGTGATTGGTCAGATTTTCAATGGGAACATGGATCTGGGATTTTCGGGTACGACGCTTGACGGTCACAAAGGAATCAATTACATGTATATTGCTCGAGTGGGAACGGTTGTGGTAGCGGGTCGGATCCCGGCTGTTGAACTCAAATTTCATGCCGTATTCCAGGCTCTCCAGCTGAATACCTGGGGGCTTCTTAGTAGGACTTGCTTCTTCATTATTTTCCCTTCATATATTTTCCTGCACATAAGTGCTGGAGCGTTGAAAAAATCCAGGAAGCGGACAGTTCATAAATCCTTATTCGGAAAAGGAATTGCTTTTCTCTTTATTCCAATGCTGGAACAGGATTTCACGGAGCGGGAGCTGCCGGACAAGGACTCAACTAAGATTCTTCTGGCATTCTGGCTCTTTACTGTGCTCATCATTACAACGGCCTATAAGAGCAAACTTCGGGACTTAATGATCCAAGGGGATCCGGAATATATTCCAACTACGTTTGAGGAACTGGCTGGGCTCCCAGACTACGAGCTCTATGCCCAGTACTTTGGCGGAGCACTCTTCAACAATTTCCGTATGCTCCAATCCCCGGTATATAAGAACGTGGCCGGCCGCCTCCGTCCAACCAAGACAATGCTGGAATGCCTAACGAACGCGGTCCGGAGGCCCAGGACCGTCTGTGTTAACTACGCCGTTGTAATGGCACGGGAGGCAAATTTACATTTTACGGATCGGCTAGGACGTCAGCACATACGGATTTCCCCATCTAGCACGGCAGCCTTCTCCATTCTGTCCACACTAATTAGCTCAAAGCGGGCCGTATTCAAGGAAACGGTTCGTTCGTTTACAATGATAAATTATGACATGGGACTATCTGAGCGTGCCTATACAGAGGACGTTCGAGAGTCGGCTGTGAAAGGGAAAGCGAAGGCAAAGGTTTATGATGATATTTCGTATGGGGATGCCTTGGATACGGAGGACGGACCCGCACCGCTAACCTTGAAACATTTTATCTTGGTATTTCTGATGTTATTGTTTGGACTGGGTTTGGGACTCATGGGATTCATGTTTGAAAATTTTAATGGCAGGCAAGGTCAAAAAAACGCCAAAGCTCAGCGTCGTGGAGTACCTAGAATTAAACTAGCTTGGTAGAATTTAGAGGAAAGTTATTAAATGCATGTATGCCATAGTTAAATCAGAGCTAAGCGTTTGTAGTCAATGAGGTTCGTTGCAAATCTCATTAAACTTAGTAAATATGAACGGTTAACATGCTAAATATCGTACATTTAAATATACATAATATGAAATATTGAGAAATATGAATTGAACAATTAGTCTTTGTGATGAATAGGTCAGCTCTAGCTATAGCATACGAAAGAGTCATGGAAGAGAAGCCGGCAACTAGGCTAGGCAGTTTGGCATGGCAGACTTAGTTGGTAATTAACTACAGCTCATAGTTAATTACAGTCAGGTTAAAGTCACCGGGATGATTCAAATAGTGGAATAGCAGGGTCCTTGCTTTAATTTAAGATATTTCTGACCTTCAGGGAAGGTCAAATGCCTCGACTCGCCTGGTTTCATCGGTATGGCATTAGGGCTAATTGTCTCCATGTTAGGGCACACTATAGAGATTTCCTATAAACATAGCGCTCTCCAATTGCTCAGGGATATAGTCTTCCGATATAGCGTATAGCACTGTTTAGGGTATCTGGGGTTCATTACTACTTGCCTCCCGAACTACACGTATTGCATTAGAGAAGAACCCAACCTCCGACTTGTCTTTGTGTACCTTCATTTTAGCTTTAGTCTAGTTAGTCTAAAGTACCGGTCCATAGTAGGGAAGAATTCCCCTGCTATGGGAACTGAACCAGCCTGGATAGTTAGGATTTCGATGTAACGACCCTTAGCTCCTGACAGAGGAAGGCCGTACACGTTATATCTTTATGCATGAAACACATGAGCAGTATTTATTAATTAGGATTGTCCGTTGGCCGTAATAAAACATCCGCAGATGAGGTGCTCATGCCAGGTTGTGTGTTTCTGATCCCAGCATTCTCTGTAAGCTGCATTGTCACAATATTAATAAGGAGCCAGTAAGTAGCGGGTTTTTGGTTCCGAACCTTTTTTTATGCTTTCATTAGAACCGGATAAGACTTGGTATCTCTACGATCTGTAAGTGTAGCATGTCATACATGAAATTTGATAGAACCGAAAACCGCCGAATTTGGACTTTAAGAGCCTAAAAATCCTTAAGAACCTTATTTAGCCGAATGTTTATCTTTTAAACACATGCAACGTATTTTCGACCCATTTTGTTCCACTTTTGTAAAGAAATATTCTCGAAGGTACCTGACTGAGCCCTAACCATTTTTCAACCCAATGGCTTTATTACAATACTCTTCTGACACTCAGCCCTAATTCGAGGAGATTTTAGCTGGTTCTGCTATTTTGTATACATTGAACTCAAACTTTATTAGGGCTCCGCATCGGTCGGTACTCGGGCCGGACCGACCGGACGGTCCGGTCCGCGGTCCGGTCCGGTCCGGCTGTTTCATAGGACCGAATATTTCGGTCGGTCCACGGTCCG
>JAQFZY010003111.1:0-10258 GCA_034696285.1 Hypogastrura burkilli | reverse complement strand
TTTGAAGTGCCGTTTTTTTTCTCAAGATTTCGGGGGGGGTCCGGACCCTTTGGACCCCCATTAGCGCTACGCGCCTGCCCAGGGAACTTAAGTAGGTACCTACTTAATTTCCCTGGACTAAACCACCATATCGATTTTCGTCCCTGTTGAAGATAAATCACCTTTAACCTGACACTTTTTAAACAAAATGGACTGTATTAGACTTACAGTTTTTTAGACTTAGGTAAGGTTTAGTTATTTGAGAGGTGGAAGGCTTATACATACATATGTTACAGCTTACAGCCCAACCCCGAAATAGCAACAATTAGTGGTTGGCTGTGTTATCACAATCGATCATTACCTGAAAACTTCGAGGTAACCTAACCTAGAAGTTCACCCCAAAGTCAAATATTTAGCCTACTAGTACAAAAATACATGTTTCTTTTACACAGGTAATACTGACTCTGTCACTGGTTCCGAAACTGACCCCTGAATCTGAACAGTACAATAACACACGCTTCGGATCCAAGCAAAATTGGTTCCTTCTCCCTCCCTCAAGCACGAGCTCTGACTCCCATAAGGGTTTACCCGGACCGCACTTCCGAGAAACCTAACCTGGCCCTTCTTATCTACAAGGCCATTGACCTCAAAGAGGGCTTCACTGGGCCGTGTCCTTACTATAACTTCGTACCTACTCTCCTTGCCTCCAAGATTCCCTGAATTCACTTTTCTGCCTGACATGACCAGTTCCAGGCTCAGCTGAGCACATTCTGGATATGCTCCGAGCTCCTCATTGAGGTGCTCCACTGAGGCCTCCACAATTCTAAGTATGTCCTTGTTCCGGCCAGGATCCGCCACTTCCGTTCTGCTCCAGCAAATGCACCATTCCTCCGGCACGTTTGCGTCGGCGCAGGACCGGTCGACCGGCACGGGCGTGAAGAGGCTGATCCCCTTATTCTTGCTCAGGCGACCCGGCCGAGTCTGGAGAACCGCGTTTGAAAGTGTGGTCCTAGGGCTGAGGAGGTCGAGGAGCGTTTCGTGGAGGTCAAATGGGGTCGTGAGCCGCCTCGCATTCTCTTGGAGCGTCTCCATGGCCAGGGAGTACTTGTCCCGGAACCAGGGCGGGAAAGTCATGTAGAGGAACGGCATCCGGCCCTCAATGGAGCCCTCGTACGTGCTGGAGTAGGAGCCATAGAGCATGCCGTGGTCAGAGAGGAAGACGAGGACCGTGTGGTTGAGCAGGTTGGAGGCCTCAAGGTTTCGGAAGAGGGAGAGCATGGGAGCCTCCATGTACTTGGTGTAGCCAATGACGTCATGCGTGGCCGTGGCGGTCCATATGAAGTTGAAGTAGGGGGCGTCTCTGTGAGCCAAAACGAAGTTCTTTTAAGGTACGTATGGTATTTACTACATATTCTATATATTCTTACTTTAGACTGGCCTCCCGCCAAATAATTTGAATTCTAAGTGGCGACCAGTGCGCATATTTTGACTCATACATGCCAGATGTCACTGCGGCTGTTAAAAGCAAACAAATGCCGGCAAGGCACACACGCTATGCGGAATAGTTCACATGCAAAGTTTGAATCTGTGTAATCTTGTTCAATCCTTTAGACTTACATTTAACGTTGCTTAACGATTATTCGGAATCATTGTGTGGTTTGTTTACCTATGTGTAATTCTTGGGTTGACTGTGAACACTGTTATTTCTATTTGTTCACGTTCACAAAACTTGGGCTTTCTATTTCCAGCCGGACGACCCGGGTGTTGACATTTTGATCTAAAGATTAATTTCGGTAGTAATCGAACCCAATATATTTGGTTACCAAAGTTTACCCTTTTAAAACCGATGACAGTGGCAAAGTAGTAATAACCACAGACATACAAGGACAAATATACACAGTACAACTGACAGTAATAAGAATACTAACAGCTCGGGGAACTATATACAAAAGTTGAACGTGGAATAAATATATCCTGTACAGCGATTGTGACTTGCGGGCGCTTGCTTCCTTTTATCAGCCGCAGTGGCATGTATGAGTTAGAATATACGCACAGGTCGCCACTTAAAATTCAATTTTTTTGGCGGGAGGCCAGTCTGAAGAAAATAAAAAGAGTATTTAACTTTGTAACATTTTACCTGTTATTTGGCCCAAATGTCGCAGCGATCTGATACGTTCGGTCAAGGATCTGGTCTTGGAGCCACTGGTAATCGAAACAGCCGAAAGTGTACTGTGTCCCCCATTTCTTATTAACGTTCTTCATTCTGTGGACAT
Source organism: Hypogastrura burkilli (assembly GCA_034696285.1). Taxonomy (NCBI): domain Eukaryota; kingdom Metazoa; phylum Arthropoda; class Collembola; order Poduromorpha; family Hypogastruridae; genus Hypogastrura; species Hypogastrura burkilli. The sequence continues at coordinate 8,006 of JAQFZY010003111.1, read as the reverse complement.
AACGAAGCCAGTCGTAGTCCGTCTCCGGCGTCCCCGTCCCGCCCTTCCTCAGCGTGGGGAAGAATGATTTGTAGAGCCCAAAGTCGTCTTCGGCCCGGAAAGTTCGGTAGCCCAGGTCCGAGAACCGCTTCCATATCAAGGTGCAGTCCTCAGCGTAGGACTCTGGATTATTACTCTTACTGTCCAGCCGGCAGCCGGTTAGGGCGGGTAGGAGGTTTCCTTGAGTTCCGGACGTCAGCTTGTTCCGGCCCCAAAACTCAACTGCTGACAGGTTGGTGAGGAGAAAGTCCCGGGTCTGAGGCATGAACCGGCGAAAGTTAGTGTGGGACACGGAGTCCAGGCCTAGGAAAATAATGCTCAGGGAATCAGTGTCCATGTCTTGCTGGCCAAACTTGGTGTCGCTCCGGAGCTCCTTGGCGGGGTCAAGCCGTGTGAAGAGGAACTGGTCCCGGTAGGTTAGCACTTGGGAATCCGTGTCCACGCAGGTTACGTCCACATACTCGTACTTGTGCGGAATCACAGTTGTTTCTGAGCTGATGATAGTGCACCTGCCGAAAGGTTGAACAACATCAAAATTATGCTTAAGTTAGTATTAGTAATGCGGTCCAAAAATGTCAACTGTAGCCGAACACGAAAGATGTAAATGAGCCCATATGTATATTGTGCTGGCGACAATATTTTATCGGTTTATACTGGATTCACCCCTAAGTCATTTACTGTAGTTTCGGAACTTCGTCATATTATTTCGTTCGCATCTCGATTTCTTAATTTCAATATTTTTTTTTAAGCTAAAATCGACATTCTTAGGCCCTAAATACAATACTATATGTACATATCATTCACAGGACCGGAACAAATACAGGGTGAGTCAGCGATATGTCACGGTGTTTAAAAAACTCCTGTCCGAATACGGACTACATTTATTTTAACGAAATCAAGTTTTATTGTCAGTTCAGGCAATGAAAGGATTTTACAAATTATTTTTGGCTCATTCTGGAACTGAGCAACCTGCAAGCGCAAAAAAAATGGTAAAATTAACATTAGCCTCTTATGGGAGCTTCCCCCTTGGATACTGATCAAACCTTGATGACTCAAACCAAACGAAAACTTAAGAAAAGAGACCATGCATCAACTACGTTGTACGTGTATTATTTGTACTTCGTTTGTGGCTCAGACGTACCATAATTAGATTAAAAATTAATATCTACCATTCTATCTTTTTTTTAATTTGCGCTTTTTAACTGAGTTTTCAATTAATCTATAACGTTTTCAGCTGAATGTTAACGATAGAAAAATAATACGAATTGTATACCTATAGCACTATATCGTAATTAAGCTTTGACTTACTCATCCTCTGTAACTGGCGGCGGACTTGGTGGCGGCTTCTTCTTTTTCTTATCCTTGTCAAGTTGTTGCAAGTCTTTAAGGACCATTTCCTTCTGTTCGAACCCGACATAGCAACATGTCACCGAGTCCCAGAATGAGGGACTTATTGAGGCAGACCTAACCAAGCTGCTGGTCTCGTGTTCAACTTTGAACTTGACGAGGGTGGCCTTATCCAGGCAGGCTGGTTTCCCCTTGTTAACTTCATCTCCCGCTATTATTCGTAGTGCGTTTGGGTCAAAAGGGTCAAGTTCTGGAATATTGCAGTTTCCTCTAATAGCTGTAACTGGCTTGTTGTCCGGCTCCGGGCCTGCCCACTGGACTTCAGCTTTAATTTAAAAATGATAAAATCACAAGTCTTGAGCTTTAGGGTCAATTGTTAAATGTTAGTAGGATACAATAATTACCTTACCGTCTGTTCCCCGTAACAGGTGCGTGTTCGGTTGTGTAGAAGGGGAGTTCTTTATGATTAGTACTAAATAAACGATGGCAGATGCTGCTATTAAAATGAAAAGGAATCTTCCTTTTGACACCATAATTTAAGCTTTGTTTTAAAAAAGAAGTAATGCTGAGTGGGTGAGTATGACAGAATCACAATTAAAATGTGCCCTTGCTCCAGTTTAGATGATACCATGTCACGGATGAATACGGGAATACGTAATGGGGACTTATAATGAATCATTGCAGATGGCTTAAGTGTACATAAGTGCGTACTAACCGACGGTACACCTCTGTCATACGCAAATGATAAGATACTGGATAATAAAGGATGTGATAATAAGTAACGCTACAGATAAGAGCTCCAAATCAAATCGTAAGTGTGCTGAAGCGGGTTGGTCCAGATTTACAAGGCACGTATGAATTGTAAATAAGATATAACTTACTTTATTAAGGTGCCGTTGTAACAGCTCTGTAGTAAATCCGATTCTGAGGAAATCAACCCACCCGGCATGAGTACTGTGCACTGGATTCCAGATTGGAATCTTATTACATTTACACTGTAGAGGTCGCTCCCAACAACAAATCAATAACACTTAAATTGTGCATAAAATACTTGCAGAAAAAAAATGTAAACATTCTATTAGAAAATAGACTGCCTAAATTCGGAATCACATATAATGTAGATTGAGTATTTTATTTATCATATCTCTACTACTACATACGTAATATACATGTCACTAATAAATTATATTAGGATCTCGCTCCATTCTGAATCATATATTAAACAAGCAGAGACAGGTCAGGTATCAAAGAGGGAATCACAATATTAAAATTAATGCCTTAGATGACATATTGATCGTATCGCTCTGTATGTATTTGTCATTGAAATATTCAACGTCTGTACTCAACCCACTATGACAGGACTAACTGTGAGTGTTCATTTCCGTTTTTAATTATTGGAGTCTAGAAATACAATGTTAGGTCTGGAATCTAAAAAATCCACATAATGTGGTAGCTAACCGACAACTGTACATGCTCAATCTTTAGTCTAGTTACATGTTACATCTCAAACATTTAGAATTGGCATTATCACGTCTTAAAACCTAAGTGCCTGCCTATACGTACATGTAGATAATTTAGGAGGTATATACAGATATGTTAATTACACTTAAATATTACATTATTTATTAATTACGTAATTTATCCAAAACTGTAATACCATATAGAGAAGTATTATGAGATTGAGACCATCCACAGGTTGAGTAGGTGTCAAAGTATAGGTCAGGTATTTGAAGGGTCAAGTATTATGTAGGTAGCTTATGATGTAAACTGTTGATTCCCGGCCAGTTAATTCTGCAATCTGGAACCTCAGCACCAGACAGCCTCTCCGACAATGTCCCGCTTGGTCTCTGGCTCCAGGGCCTGGGCCGAATAGTACATCTGGGACAGCTCCGGGAAGGCTCTCGTGAGGTCGTTGAGGAAGGCCTTGACGATGAAGAGGCCGACCAGGCGGCTGACCAGCTCAAGGGAGCCAAAGACGCACGTCAGGACCACCGGCGTCCCGAGGGCGGAGAGGAAGAAGGAGATCACCAGCTTGGTCACAAGGAGCGTACCGAGGAATATTGACGTCTTTAGCCAGGTACGGCAGCTCCGCAGGCTCTTTGTGGCCTCCGTCTGAATCAAACAACAAAATTAAAAGATAAAAATTAAGCGCAAGTCACTCACATTGCAATTTTTATTAATTTTTCAACATGCTCCGTAAACATTATTTTTTACAAGTACAAATATTTTTTTTCAACAAAATCTTTACAGTCCTTCATGGCAATTTCCCGATTTTATCGTTAATGATTAGGATTAGAGATACCATATTCTGCAGCTGCCATTATGTATATAGGTACTATGTTCCACCAGCCGTATTGGATCTAAACGTTCTAGCTTAGAAAAAGCCCTGTATGTAATTTTGTCTCGTATTTTCGATTTAAAATTTGTATAAGTTGTCTACCTATATTAGTGGACACAATATGAAAAGGTTTAGATCCAAGAAAATGTCTGGTCACGAGTTACGGTGGTTCAAAGGTTAATACATTATTTTCTCTACAGCATGGAAATGGAACCTCAAAATAAAGGTAATTTTATGTAGATTCCGAAAATATAAAACGCTTGATTTCTTTAGCAAAACGTACATCTGTTTCAGCTATAGGTCTCAACGTTCCAAAAAACTCCACTAAATGCCCGTTGTGACCTCTAGCGCCCATGTTTCGCTAAAATAGGGGTTAAGTATTATATATTTTTACCATCTACGTAAAATTATAGTTTTACGGTTATGCTGCTCGCATGACATGTGTTGGATAGAATAATGTATTGACTTTTATTGGCCCTTCGAAACTCGTGACCCCGAGATTGCTCCAACCTAAACATTTAGCACACAGTTACCACTCATATAGGTAAGTAACTGGCAAACATTTCAAAGTGATTGCAAAACACAATATTTCGTAAGTGGTTTTACTACTACCAAAATAGGAACACTTAAAATTGGCAGCCATTTAAACTATCACCAAATAATTCGAAATCTTTCACCAATTTAAGCAGGTTACCTCACCAATTACAACAAAGTACTCACCAGTTACTTGTAACTTATTATGAGCAAAAGTTTACTTATTTTACAATAATTACAGGATTTAAAATTATCTTATTTGAAATATCACAAAACCTTGGTGACGAAATCTGTTTTAATTGGTGAGAAATTTCTAATTAATTTGTGATCGTTTAAATATTCATCCTTATAATTTAAAGGAACCTTAGACTCGGAAATACAGATTTCGCCTGTGACATAACCGGGCAATAAGTCTTACCTGGTACGAACTCCCTCGATACAAAGTTGTGGCTACGGAGATCTGAATAACGTTGACAATCGCGATCCCAATCCATGCCATCACCATAATGTAACCAAAGAGACCAACTAAATCCAGGACAAGATAACATAATGATTTGTTTTTTGTTTACGGTCTCTAATGAATTCGATCAGGTATTAGAGCTTGGCAGCATTTTTTACAGTCAGAGTCTTTAATAATTTTCGATTTACTTTATCGTATGAGTTGTTGTTTGCCGCTTTAATAAACTATAATTAAAACATTAAAGCATGCAGGTAAATTACACGTTATTTAATTCATGTAATATGAAACGTGGGGGATTTGAATATGAATAACCGCTGAAGTTACCCATATTAATTTTTTGCCGGTTTTAGATCTGAGTAATTTTACAATGTTTCTGAAAGAAATTAGCACAAAGGGGCGCCTTTTAGACTATTAACTATTAGGCTTACGTCCTGCCGGAGACAGCGGGATCTGGACCTCCATCCCGACATTTTCCGTTAGTTCTTGTGTGAGGAGCGTGTAGAGATGAAAGAGAAGGGAAGCAATGCCACTGATCTGGCAGGAACAATTAAATAGGTACAGTGATAAGTACAGCGTAAGAAGATGAAACCACATTAGTAGGTATGCGCTTGCAATAATTAGGATCCGTCATTATGGAGTACAAAATAAAATAAAATAAATTATTTTAGTAAATACAACGTTCTTTTTCTCCAGAACTACTCACTCAAACACAACACTAAAGCTAAGGAGTTAATATTAAAGCTGCCCCAACAATATTGAATGTGTCCCTCAAAAGTATTTAAAATTATTCGAAGAATTATTTAAATTACCTAAGTAAAAGAATACACATGATCTAATAATGGAATGGAGTTAATGGATTTATATAACTCATGTAAAACAGCTGTACAGTACCGTATAGTAAACAATGAGGTTTTTAAAAAGTGGGCCGGTTTTAAGTAAGATATTTTTACAATATATAAGTTGACGAGTACATGTAAATTAGTGTGACTGGTGATATCTAATGAACCTTTTAACAAATAAGATCAATGAAAAACAGAGCCTACTGTTATCTACCGACTACCTACTAGTTCTTAACTTCATATATAAACCAAAAAGCAATTTAAAAAAATAATAAAACCATTGCACGTACAGTGGTGATCTGGCACAAAAAGGTCTTCCGCGTTTAAGTTTCTTGTTTTTTAAAGACCGGAAATCCGCTCCTTAGTGATTACGATTACCCAGCGCAACGTTGTGTAAACCTAGATGCTTGTATGTACAAAATGGAAAGGCAAAGGATTCAGTGGGAGGGGGAAGCTCCTGTTTGTCCTAACCTTATGCTATAATACGTATAGTACATAAGATATACTGCAGATGTAGCTTGGCACTAATTCTTACGACTTGGCACTCGCACTCGTAGATTAGGAATAGAAATAGACTAATGAATAATTCAACGATTACATTTGCATCCGAATTGTCTGGAACTAGTAGCTTTAGCCTCTAGCTTCTCTTTTTGGACCTGGATTTGCCATTTCATTGAAAGAGAGGCCAAGGTCTTGCCGTGCTGTAAAGTTTCGAGCATCCATCAACACCTCTAACGTGGAAAGTGTGATCTAGAGCATTCTAGCATTTAGTCCAATCAATTAAAAAGACTGATTTAACTCCTCAATACATACGCAGTTGAATTATCTGAAACTCCGGCAAACTAAATTTTTCAAAAATCCCGCCCAGCACAGCCACTTGCATGCATGCTGCCGATCCTTAACAGTAAGATTCACATGACTCCGCTACTGGCCTACTGGATAAGGATCCAACTTATATTTCATATCGTTCCGAGTTCAAGCCCTACGAGGTGCATAAACTGTTCGCACATTTTTTCGAAATGAAAATCGGCCTTTCCTGCAGGATAAGAAAAAAATGTATCCATCACCTAAAAAAATTAATCCATAACCTAAAAATATTAATCTATCACCTAAAAAAATTAATCCATCACCTATTAAAATTTGTACAGTAAATTCAGATAGTAGACATCCAGACTACACATACCCACCTAAGATTTAATGCTTCAGGGGTATTTTGATTGAATGGAAACACGATGCCTGTGAATTTACTTTTCGGCACGTTCCTCCAGCCCAAGCCCGCTGCAGGAGAAGTTACTCCCGTTTGATTTAAAATTAGAACTATATAGAACAGGAGGCTAGAGGCTATAAATTCTAAAGAATGACTTCATTCAATTTATTCGGCTTTCATCCCGTCCGCTTCCTTTAAAAGAGAGAGAGGCATAGTATAACAATTTATTTAGGAAAAAGTTCCCTTTAGTACCTACCTCAGCTCCGAATGAAACTTTTCACTTACGATTTACGGGTACGCACATAAATACTGCCGCTTCCTTTTCTGGGAGAGAGAGTACTACTACTACTACTACTACTACAGGGAAATGGGGCTCCAAACTTCAAAGGGTCCTCTCCTCCTACGTAAAATCTAAGGCAATTTCATTTTATTGGTTTCCTACCAAAGAAGCCAAGGCAGAGTGCCCGCTTCCTCCCCTCTTTACAGTAGTTCTTGAGAATTTCCACGAAAATAATCTTGTGGAAATTGGCCTAACGGGGGTCAAATTGCTTGTATGAACGGTGACAAGGAATTTGGTTCAATTTTGTACTATATGTAATATGTGTTGGAAAGTGGGAACAAGCACTGGTGAGCTCAAATTTAGTTTCAATTCGATTATCTGAGTCTATTCAACCGCTAGCGCTAACGGGAATGAGAATGAGAATTCTGTATATCCGAGTAGGTATATCGTTCTTCGTATCCGCAGAACGAGCTGAGCGCTATAGCACTGAATAATTAATTCTGGCATTGGCATATCCGGGCCGGACCGTTTATGGCATGCTGATAATTTGGATTTGGAATGACACATTGTCCATCATATAGACTAGAGGTTGGGAAAAGTTGCATTGAGTCTCTCGAGTCCTTTGAAACATTCAGAATGTTTGAAGTTTGGAACAGACGGAAGTAACGGGTCGTTGCGGGAGAATAAAAGGGCCGGGCGGTCCTTGCCAACGGAACAGAGAGCAGTTTATGCATGAATGCTCTATTGATTTCTCCACTACTGTATCTAAGCTCGGGATTTTGGTGGAAATGTGTGGCCATTTCCATGTTCCATATTGGTCGGACTACGACGGGCTTGCTTGGTAGGCCATTTCCAGAAATGAGCTCCCTAACCGCTCCCCGCCACTCATCACTGCTCATTGAGCACAGGCTGGAGGCTGGATTGCTCATATTATTTACTGGGTTGGAGTTCTGTCACTAGCA
>JAQFZY010003110.1:0-10258 GCA_034696285.1 Hypogastrura burkilli | reverse complement strand
CCCTACGGGAGTTAACTTTTCCGTATTTATTTACGCACACATCCTGTTGTCAAGGAGGGAAAAGTTATCTGCCCGTTTAGGGAAAAAAATAATCATCAATAGTTTTTTGTCAATGTGACCGTTTACCAAAAATCATTGAAATTCTTGAAAAATATAAACTAAACTATAAATCTTTGAACTCTTAGGTAACTCCAACGCCTACCAAGAATTGATGTATCAAGTGTACTCGAACTCAATGAATTCAATGCAATCGTCAGAATTGTACCGAAGTACCTCAACTACCTCCGCAATATAGGCACCGGATACCAGATACCAGATATACCACACAATAGTAAAGCGGAACATTTATTACCTACTCAACTAATTATGTACCAGATCCGAGTTAAATGCATTTAGTGTTAGTCTCTACAACTTTAACCACGCGCACTTCTCACTTTATTTATGCCTGTAAATGTAGCCTAACCTGACGTGTTAACTTCCTCCCGGCCCGACGAACTGATGAGCTTTCGTAGCGTACAGAATTTTTATTACAGCTGCCATTACTGTTCATTTATCCTAGTTTTTACTATGTAATTTATTTTATCAAGATCTCAACAAATTTTAAGTAAAACGCAGAACGCAGCCGTAAAGGCTTAGGGCAGACCCAGGCGAAGGATCCCAATAATGAACTAGTATTCCTGTTATTGCGCGGCGTGCATGACAGTTTTAACCCGCAAATTGTTAACCGTTTATTTGACGGAATATTGTAACAGCTGGAGCTGCGGGGAATATGGACGGTGATATAATTTATAGAATATATTGTATAAGTCGACTATAGTGCATGATAGTGAATTGTTGATTGCTAATTACTTCACTCGCTCAAGCGCAAGTTCATAATACATGTGACTATGGACAAGTGCGTGAGCTTGAATATAATAAAAAAAAATGAACCGCATTAAAGGTTAAAGTTTATAGTGCTGTTTGCGAGTGTTAAGTGGCACACTTTATTAATATTAGATTAACCGGAGGGAAAACGGATGTTTGAATTAATAAATTGACTAATTATGAAAATGGTGGTGTTGGTCATATGCAATTTTATTACAAATCATCTTTAATTTAGATATTGACTTAGAATTTGGAATCTAACCTCTTTTATAAACTGAAAATTTGAATGGCTAGAGCCTAGGGCTTTAGATCCGGATCCAGTACGTCTTTGGTAAAGGGAGTCCAGGCAAAGTTTCGCCTCAGGATGAGTTCCTTCTTGGAGAGGCCCTGAAGCTTGTGGTAGGATGACCTCACGTAGGCCACGAGCATCTCAAGAGCAACTATTTGACCCAAGAGCTCTGCCTGGGACGCGGGCTCAGTGTTCTGAAGGAATCGTCTCCAAAGGGCACCTAGTAGGCCAGAAGAGGTCAATGAGTAAGCTGACTTGGACATATTCAAATGCATCCATGTTATGTATTACCCGCCAAAACACGATCATCCCCCTGAATCCCCTCATCGTAGCCAAAGAGGTTAGCCTGGAACTGCTCGTGGAGCTCCTGGACTTGGGCCTTCCGGGCCGATGAGACGGCCCCGGGCAGCTTCTTGCTCCGAACGTCAGTGTCTCCCCACAAGGCCTGGATCATGGAGTTTCGAACCCGCTGACCCTCCTCACCCTCGCCCATTAGGCGGGCAGAGAGGAGCCAAGTGTGGAGCTCGGCCACGATGAACCAGGACTGGAACGTGTCAGGCATCCTACAGACTGAAATTAACAATAAGTAAAGTAAAAAATTTATCAAGGCGATCCCTAACCCTAACACTTTGTAGGTGTGACCTCTAGGAGCTTACCAGTAAAGAAACTGTTGAAATTGACCTCATCCGCAATCTTAATGTAGAGCATATAGCCAGACGCACTTAGAACCTGGAAAGAATGACAAATGAGAACGGATAAGCATCCTGTATTTGGATTAAGAGGTCAAAGGTCAACCTCGTGAACTACGTACACTCTTGGGTGTCTCTGTCCATCCGAACCGCCTGGCTACCCGCGTAAAGATCCCTTCGCCACTCCCGCTCGGGGGACCAAAAATCCCGTAGTTCCTCCTCAAGGTCGGTGACAGGTGAAGGTGGCCCGGGACCCGGTCCCGGAATCTGAGGAAGGATTGGTGCTGGTGACTTAGGGATAGGGCAGGGGAACCCGCTACTGACGACAGTTGCCGTAACTGGAAGGCCTGGCAGACGGATCCGGAACACCACCGGTGAAGAATACTCATAATGCTAATCGTACTGTAATTTGGCTAACTAATTAATTTGGGAGTTTATGCTCAATTTTGCTTGTACATAATCAAGAAGGCTAAACAACTAACACTAAGGTCTAGTTTGTAATTGAAATTGCAAAAATTGTGATTATTGTTATTGTCAATTGTTGTTCGCGTGCAAATTGTACAACAATTTAAAAAACAAATCCGGCTGCCTCCCGCCTTCCCAATGCCAATAGCATAAAGAAAGAAAAACTAACCAAAATCTTTACTAAGCTTCCCAAAACCTTCAGAATTTAGTCCAAAACAAAGTATCGAAATGAGGAAATCTGTGGGCTAAACTATATATTTTTTGAGTAGCACTGATATTCAGTCACTTAAAATAGGTAAGCTAAATGTGCTATTAAACTAACTTGGGTTTTTCAAAAATAAGAAAATAAGTTATTGTTTGTACCTTTAAATGCTAAACTCGACCGGTTAAAACGGCTTTGATATAGATATAAATTATATTGCTAAATTCTACGCAGCTCTTAATTTCGTAAGATATTACCTACGTCAAAAAATGGACGATTATTTTATTTAACCACAAACAATATGTAATAATCATTACACAACCGACACTGCAAGTATAACTACGCAGACTTTTCAATTAACTACGCAGACTTCATTTTGCAAGACAATAGGACAATCTTGGATCAGGCATAAACGTAGTACTACAGGTGTTACTTAGCTTGGATACAGTTAACTGGATAAATAAACTAGGTACCTAACAATTTATTTAGGGGATATGTACCCGAACAATATTGTACTAAATGGTAATCGTCCCACCTAAAACTCAACGTGTAAAGAAAAGTATAAATTCAAAGTAGGTAGTATTCGAAGTAAGAACTACAGATTCTATTTAAAGGCTAAGCTGGTTCCATCAGAATTTAGAAAAAAATTCCAAAGGACTAGGTCAGGGTTCAGTCCTCCTCCTCACTATCGCTGGGCACCTCCAGGTATTTTGCTAATAACGCCTGCATTTTCGAGCTCATGGGAAAGGCCCCTGCAACTTTCCGCTCACTCTCCGCTCTTCTTCGCTCGCGCTCGCGGGCCTTTTCCTCGATTCTCTCTTTCACTGCTCCATCCTTCCGTTGCGGCCAAACCTCGATCGCCTCATTCTCAACTTTGACCTGAGTCGTCATTTTTATTTCCTCATTCCGCTTCTTGTTCAAATCCTCCTCTTCTTTTTTGACCAATTCGGCCTTTTTTCGGTCCTCCGTCTGTTTCAATTCCTCCTGCTTTCTTGAGATTGCTTCCTTTCTTATCCGCCCAAGCTCCTCCCACTTTTGGTTCTCGAATTCTACTTTTTTTAATGCCAATTGCTGTATTGTGGCAGCCGCAGCCCAGTTTCCCCGCTTCCTTCTCTCAATTTCATCCTTTCTCATTCTCTCTGCTTCTTGATGCTTTCTCTCCATGTCATCCTTTCTCTTTCTCTCTCCTTCTTGATGCTTTCTCTCAAGTTCTTCGATTCTATGTAGTTGCCGGTCCATCCATTTTTGATCTGCCTCTTCCTGTTTCTTTCTCTCTATTTCTTCTTTTATCTTCCGATCCAGCTCATTTGGCTCTCGTTCACTGGTCTCCAACAAGCCCGTGATTTTTCGGATCATCTCCATTTTTACTTGTTTCCTTTCTAGTTCTACCTGCTGTTGTCTGCTCCGTTCACGCTTTTCGTTCCATACACGACTACCAGCAGGTTCCATCTTTTCCCCACGTACCAACTCTTCGAATTTCATCCTCCAATCTTGGGATTCAAAGAGATCTGTCAAAATCCGCCTTTTGTCCACTTCTTCCACTTGGCTACTGTCCACGCCTTCATCTTCGCCTTGAGGTTCAGGCGGCTGGCTCGCCGCTTCTGCTTCCAGCAACCCGACAGAGACATCCTCTCTTTTTCTACTGATCGCTCCATTAATTTGGTGAATTGCTTCAGCCACAATTTCTTCCAGTTCCTTCCGCCCAAGTGGCTGAGCAGCTGAACTGCAGGCCCGCTCGAGAGTGGTCACCAGCCCATCCATACTCATGTCGAGATGGGCAGCTATTCCAGATACTTTGCCCAACCAGGCCTCCGAGCCAAAAAGCCAGTTACTTACTCGGGCTTCAGCTTCCTTCCCTGTGAATAATAAATGAAATCCTTATGGTTATAATCATGCCCAGTCTTCCTTTTTCCTATATATCCGGGTCAGATATGACATATTTCACATTCGCATCAACAAAAGCATCAACGGTTAGACTTCGGATGAGTGTACCTTTCGAGATCGACATTGTAATCTGTGTCGTCGAATCGTAATCACTACAAAGTTAATCTATCCCACGGCGCTCCACGCCGTACGGTACGATTGGTTAGCTGTAGTGAATTACTACACTCGAAAGTAGTAACCTAACCTAACCTAACTTAAACATATCAAGAGTTAGGTTGTAATTTTATAAACAGAGTTCAACAGTTTTTCGCGGGGTACACTCATCCGAAGTCTTTCCAGCATTAACTTACAGATTTTTGTCGCGTTTGCGTAAAAACCTACCTCCCTCGAGTGCACATATATTTAAGAGTAAAATTAAGTCCACTGTAGAAATACGATGAGTGACTTACTTTTACGCCCTCCGCGTGATTCCTCAACAGAACTCTGCTCAGGCTGAGACAGTACCATTTTGTATTTAGGAGCTCAGAACAGGAACACGATAGGCGGGGTGTGGCCACAACAGGCTAGTTCGGGCGTGGAGGCCCGCAGAAGGTCACAAAGACGCTTGTTTGAAAACCTGGTAATACAGAATAGAAACAACGTAACTAAACTAGTAGGTAATTGCATAAAATTACGTAGGTATTTCAGTATTTCCACCTAGTAAGCATATAGCTAAGGAATTGCCTATTACTAGGTAATTAAATATAATGTAGCACCAGCACATTCTACCGTGTGTGTAATTAAATATAATGTAGCACCAGCACATTCTACCGTGTGTGTGTGCCAGCCTTTGAAATTGGCACTGCCAATGTCATGCACATGTAGTACACAGTAGTACTAGACTAGGTATGTATAGTACTACTAAAGTCCTAAAGTGTAACGAAGAGCTATAAATATAAAAGTGGTTACCAAATGAAGTCCTGCACTTTGACCTCCTTGTTGTCACCAGGTCAGCACTACTGGTAACTTGTACTGAGACCAACTGTATATTGCAGAGTCACACCGTAACAACAATTGCAAATTACAAGACGATCAAGAGTCGACTAGAATCAAAGTGAATGACGAGAAGGGAGAGCACACTATACATACATACTACATAGGAGGGCTTGTGTGTGTACTACACTGCGTAGTTCTTCGACGACCCACCACGTCGTCGTCTGTCGTCGCTGCTGCGTTCCTTTGTTTAGTTCGAGTAGGTACACTATGTATGTATATGACGTGATGCGTCCTTTCTTTACCATATGTACTACTATCTATCTATGTAGTACATCGTATATGAACTATGTTGTATACCACTCCTGATACTACTACATGCATATTATAAGCAAATGTTTTAGAAGGTTGGAGATTGAATATAGTGTAATGGACCCAAAGATAAGCCGAAGTCCCACCTCAGCTCTGATATGCAAATTATTGAAGTTTAAGGTAGCCAAGAAATCTGAAAATTCCCACGTACATCCGTGGTTCTTTCATTTGGAAAATGTTTTATTCTCAAGCATTCATTCATATTTCATAACTCGGCGTTTTCAGTTGACCCAGCTCCTTCAATTGAAGCAGTATGTCTTAGCTTCGTAGGAGTGAAGCGGAAGGAGCGACCCAGGCTGATAGAGCAGGTCCACGACGTACCGGCCCAGCTTCTCCGTGAACACAATGTTTTGCTCGTTCCCTTCAAGGCTCACGCAGGCGCAAGGTAGCTGTGTACGAACAAAGGTCAAAGGTCATTCTTGCTATACCTCATAGCTTATAGTGTTTCATTGAGTTGGCGCAGCTTACATGTTTATCCTTGAGCCGGAGCAGCACAACGTTCCAGCACTTGTTGTACCCGCCCCGGTCCAGGGAGCACGGAATGCTGAACATGTCGGCGAGTGCCTTGAAAAGGAGGGCCCGGGGCCCCGAGACCCCGTTCCGAATCATCGTGATCGGAATGACGGTGGACTCGTGCAAGTTCTGGAAGTTGGACAGCTCCATTTCCTCTGACTGGAGGCTCAGGGAGAACTTGTCTACCTGACCTCCCATCCGGTCAGCAATGACGGTCGCAATGAGGCCTACCAACAGCCGCTCGTTCCGCCGGCTCTCGTTCTGCTCCAGGAACAGCTTCTGAATCGTCGTGGCATACGTGGTCAGCACGTTCTCGTTCCGCTCGATTGGGACCATCAGGATTTTCTGCAATTAAAATATAAACATTGGTACATTTCAAGTATTTTCTAAATTAGCCTTCGACCCTGATCCTATGAAGTTACGTTATGCGACAGGACTTGGGCGTCAGGGTTGCTGCCCAAATTGAGGTAGAGAATCCGCTGATTTGGCTTCCGGTCCTCATAAGCGAGCTCATGGAGCGGCTTGAAGGGTTCATCTTTCTTCAGGAGCCCAAGGTCATAGAATCCGTCAGTTATCACTTCGTAGGGTTCGATGTGACCCGTAATGGCGTACTTAGCCGGAAGGTTGCTCTTGAGAAGTCGGTCCAAGGCCTCTCGAACTGCGTAACAGAATACATATACATAGTACATCATAGTTCAATGTGAGTGTCAGTGTAGCGCTTGCGCTGTGCGGGTCATACATATTGGGTTATGCTTCGCTAAATCCTGCCGATTCCACATCTCTTTCAAGACGCCCTTCTCAACGAGCACGACAGCCAGCTCCGGATGAACACAAATGGACTGAAATGTGAAATGGTGCTTTCGCTTATTCATGAGCAGCGCACATGCGCCCTGTAGTGTCCCCTTACGTGAATCAAGGGAACAAAGGCCAGCGGTACGGCATTTTCAGGACACTCCATGGCCAGAGCGATCCGGACGTAGCCCTCCTTCTCCAGAAACTGCTTCCGGCCCAGGCCGTCCCCCATCAGGCCGCAGAGGGTCTGGCACCCAAGGGTCACGAGCTATAGGTGGGAAAGGTCAGAGGTCATGCGTAACTCAGGTTAAATTATTTGAGCCTTACTTGAAGGTTTCGTTGGCCGAGAACCATGAGGACGCCGGCCACGAGTCCATTCTCTACAAGGAGGCGCCGGTACTCCCAATGCTTGGCCGAGGCGCAGGCGCATGACATGGCCGCCACGACCGTAGTCTCCAAATACTTGGCCGGGTGGACAAAGACGCGGAGGACGAGTCGGAGCCCGTCCGCCTCCAGAAAAGTTGGGACAGAGACGTAGCCCTCCTCAAGGATATGGCTGAGGGCCGTGAAGATGTAGTCTGAAGCTCGGTTGGACAAGCCATGGACCTCAAAGTGACTGATAAGGGGCCGGATTGCCTACAAGGTCAAGGTCACTATATGAAAAACTCTATGAGATTTACGCTTGGACTTACAGAAATAAGAATCTCCTTGGCCCGGAAGTCGGTGAGGGCGAGCTGACTGGCTGCAAAGGCCCCGGCCTCCCGAAGGTCAAGATCCGCATGAATCCTCATGATTGAGACTACTTTCTGAGCCACGCCCTGAAAGGTCAGAATTCGGAACTTGTAAGGGCCCAAAGTCACACCAAATTGCTGGAGTCCCTTACAATGTCCACGAGCGCCTTTCCGGTTGACCCAACGGCACTTATTTTCCCAAAGAGCGTAAGGAGCAGAATGAGGATCCGCAAGTCCTTCGTGCTGTCAATAAGGCTGGAGAGCGTTGGCAAGATCTCAATTAGTTTGGGAGACGTTGGGGCCGCCACGGCGAGGCTCGTCACGATCCGAAGGCAGATCCGGTGCAAGTCCGCAGTCTCCATGTTCCCAAGTTTCTGGAAAAGGAAATGGCGGAAGTTGGAATCCATTGGAATTTCCCTGCCTTTGACCCTTGACCTTACCGCTCCCATGTTGGCCATGATCCCAAAAGGGTCGAGGAATTCCGGGACCAGGGCCGCCACCTTGTCCAGAATGGAGAGGGCGATACCTTGAATGGCCGGGTACTCGGAGTCAATGAGATGGACGATGGGCGGAAGGGCCTTGGGATCCGAAAATAGGAGCAAATTGTCGGTTTCCACAAGTAGGCGCCAAATGATTTCGAGGGAGTTCCGCTCAATGTCCGGGTCAGGGCGGGAAATGAGCCCAAGCAGAAGGCTCGCTCCGCCATGCTTGATAATGTCGGCCCGGCCCGAATAGAGCGTGGCAGAGTTCGAGAGGATCATTGTGCAGTACTCTACGACGGCCTCGTCTTTGGATTGGAGCAGCCCAACTAGCTTCGGAACAACCTGGGAAACAAAGACCAGAGACCCTCTGTACAATCGTACGATTTTAGTGGGTTCAGCGTGCTTTCCTAGAAGTTGGAACGTTGGAAGCGTTTTTTAAAAAGCTTTTTCCGCAAATTGGAAGCGTTAGGATTCAAAGCCTTTCCCCGAAAATTGGAAGCGCTTGTTATTGAAGGTTTATTTTCGCAAATGCAAAGCGTTTGGATTGAAGCCATTTCCTTGAAAATTTGCAACGTTAGGCTTCTAAGCGTTTTCTTGTAAATTGAAAGGGTTTGGAAACCAAAGTGTTTCCTGCAAATTGGAGGACCTTGAAATCGAAGCACTTTCCTGCAAATTTTATAAGCTTGGAATCAAAAGCTATTTCCTGCTATATACTCACTTCGAAATCCCTGCAAACGAGCTTCACTTTATGGAACCGTGAGATCCCGGCCAGAAGCTTGAGGGAGAGCCTTTGAATGACTTGGTGCGGATGGAGGACAAGCCTGGCAAGGGCTTGGGCCCCGCCATACTCAACAACCACGCCCTTGTTCTCCTCACGCTTCTTGCTAAACTTTTGAAGGCAGTTCAGGGACTCGAGCACAATCTTGCACATCCAGAAAGAATCGGAAGTTAGAACGAAAGGCTTCCGAAGCGGAAACTTTAGAAGCTTACGTGTTCCTCTGAACTCTTTAGAAGGAGGATTGCAGTATGGGCCTGCTTGGCCTCCAAATTGCAGGGCCCAAACTTCTTGCAGGTTGTAGTTAGGGGCGGGGAAGTGTTGGAGTTCGGCGGGGAACTACCGCTCACATCACCTGACTTAGTGACCTTTGAGTCCCGCTCTTTCTTGCTCCCGGCCCGGCTCGTCTTGGAACCGGATTTGAGCCCATCCTTATCCTTCTTCCCTTTCTCAGAACTCTTACGTTGGCCAGCACGATCCTCGCTCTTGCGACCCATTACTCAAGAATGTAAGGGTTGACCTTTGACCTTTGGGCGCTCTCGGAGGTCACGTAGGCTCGGAAAGCTTCCCTGACCCGAAAATATCCGGGATTTGAATATTATACTGCCTTGTTGACGTTTCTACTGAGGTCACTTATAGAACGATATGCTAAATCGTCATGGGATTTGAAAGACGAGCGCAGCGCGCGGGTCATGCCATGTATTAGCTGCAGAAATTCATACAAGTTTTTCGCTGTTTCCGGTGCATGACACGTTCTGCTATTTCTTAATAATCAAATTAAATTCTTCAACTGTAGAAGATTCGTTGGTGTAGTATTTTGTATGTCAATTTTTGAATTCCAGCTTATTGTCCCAAAGAGTCTCCTGCGGCAAAGTCATGTGGAGTCCGACCTTATAATCCGGCGCTCCTGCTCCATGTGTGAGGGAAATTAACTTTTATCTTCTGCGAAGTCTGAAATCTGAAGTTGCAGAAGGTCGGCTGAGAAAAAAATTTGGCACCCTACAAGTACATAGTTCTGGAAAAGTGGAAAACATTAATATTTTTGGAAAATAATTCGCAGTTGATTCCGGGACATCACTATGAACAGGCTGGCTCAGATTCCACGTACTACGATTCAGCTGTTGCGGATGTAAGCTGGTTCTAGGTTCTTCTCTACCTATTATAAAATTATAACAGACTTTAGGCTGAACGCACGATTCCAGACGTATTTCTCACCCTACGCCTACCA
>JAQFZY010003109.1:0-10261 GCA_034696285.1 Hypogastrura burkilli | reverse complement strand
AATGTAAACCAATGAGCAGGTGTTTAACAAAAACAAGTCAAACATATTTTCTATGAAAATGCAAGCAATGAGAAGCAGATGTAAATATTTGGCTCTCCAAAATGCTTCATTCGAAACAGAATTACATTTATCAAAATTGTTTTCGTTACTATGTTAACGGTGAAACTATCCTGCTAACCGAAACTAACAAAAAAGTTAACAGCAAGAAACAACTGAAGCAATAATAGCTCTTACTCAACATTCGCTTTCGCATTACACCTTTTGGTCCCAAGCTGCTGAAAGTAGGTTTTTTAAAATAGTATTGTTCTAAACTTACCTAAGCGGATCATCGAACAAGTAAATATCGGATTCTTTGTAAACGGCTCGAGCCAGGGCCACGCGCTGCTTCTGACCTCCAGAAAGGTTAATGCCCTGGAAGCATTGCCAATAAATTTAATGTTTCCCGCAGTACAGTTTATGCATGATTTTGATGTTATATGTAATTTTAGCCTACCTTCTCTCCAATCTCAGTCTGGTCTCCATCGGATAGGATCTCTATATCAGGGCCCAGGGCGCAGTCGCTTAGGACCTTCCTATACTTTGTTGGAAGGAAGGCGTCTCCGAAGAGGATATTCTCACGTACAGTTGAATTTTGGATCCATGCGCTTTGTGAGACGTAGGCTATTGTTCCCTGGAAAGAAAGGTATTGCTTTTGTACTTATTCTTAAAAATCAATAAAAAATCTAGATGTTCAATTAAAACCGGTATCGGTTCAGCCGGATAAATTCATTGTTGGGAACCAATGCAAACCTCAATTATTATAATATAATTACTGTCATTGAACACAATACGGCTTAAAAATTATATAACTGGCATGATCACAAGCTTTACGCAGCGCGTCCAAATTATTTAATTCATTTATTATATACATTTTTATTTGCCTTTTTTTTATTTTTATTAATTTGAATTTTTTCATTTATTTAATACTGCGCAGAAAGGAAATATTTTAATCCAAAATAAAGTATGAGAAGTCTGGATGTTAACCAAACAATATGACCAAATGAATAGAAAGTCAAGTAGATAATAAACAAAATTATAAATTGCTCAAATATTTCTTGTATTTGTATTTAGGTAAATATGTTTTGTTCTTGGTCAAACTCTATATTTCTTTGGCAACAATAATATTAAGCCGAATGATTATTCTATTTTACCTTCGTATTAACAACCCCATCCTTCTTCTCTAGTTCCCCAAGAATTGAAGCAAGGAGGCTCGATTTACCGCAACCAATCCTTCCAACAACTGCTACCAGCTCACCAGGCTTCACGGAAAGGTTAATGTCTTCTAACGTTGTGGTTTCACCATTCCAAGAAAACGTTCCATTCTGAATTACGACGGGGTTTTCTGAAGAGGTAATTATTTCGGTACGGTTTGAAAATTATACAGACAGGGCTAAAAATTCGCGTTCAAAACTGGATTTTTCTTACTGTAGGAAGGATCATGCGTCACAGCGTCCCTGGCCAGCTCCTCTGAATTTAAGAACTTGTTCAACCGGCTCACGCTCACTAGCGTTTGGATTATCATTGCAACCGATATTGGGAGGCTGTATATAAACATGGATTTTTTTTTTGGAATATATTCCAAAATTTACTGAAAAGATGCAAATCTTACAACGTCATCGGGAACCGAAGAATGTTGAACAGGCTTATAGACACAAATGTTCGCTCAGCGTTTAGTACGTGTGAGGGGTCCGACAGTACATAAGTAGCGTACGCTGCTAGTGCAATCTGTTGAATTATAAATATCAGGCTGTATTTTTGTTTGCCGCAAAATATAAACGTCAGCCCAGAACCTTGCATTGAAATTAACAAATATTGATAAACACCAAACAATACGACTTACGTCCAGCATCTATTTATATTTGCTTATTTTTCATATTTCGGTTGAGTTAAACTTTGTATTATTCGGAGTCTGTTAATTATTTGATAAACTCGTCAATGTATAATACTGTATGTACAACTTCTACTTACCAGAAAAGGAGCACATTGGAAGGAGAAGCCCGTAGTTGAATTGAGATATGCAATCTTCCGAAGCAGGACGAGCTCTTGCCCGCGAATGGCCTCAATCTGTTTCTGGTAGGAGGGCTCCCAGGCATAGAGCTTGAGGACCTTGATCCCGGACAGTACCTCGTTCGTAAGCTTGATCCTCTGATCCTTGAGTACCATTTGCTCCATCTGGTACTTCCTGGACTTGGTCTGGACGAACCCATTTAGTGGGATGAGGAGGACGAGGACGCCGACGCCGGCAAAGACGGACGGGCCCAGCGTGTCATGGAGCAAGTATATTGAAATTATGATTTGGATCGGGGCACTAAAGACCTTGTCAATGTAGGGCATCAGGTCGAGGAACTTCTGGGCGTCCACGCTCATCAGGTTCACGATCTCACCAACCGTCGAGTCTGGAATTCGGACGTTCGCCGAGTTTAAGTAGTTAGTATATACTAAAGCCAAACACGCCCGCGCTAACGTGGGACGATTAAATACGTTATCTATTTATTTCTAGGGCACCTGTGCAGTGGACGGACTTAGTTGTTATTGTATTGTGCAGGACGCTGATTGGCACATCTGCCCGAGAAATATATTGAAAAAGTATTTATTTGTTCCGAGTTAGCGAGGGCTGGTTAGGCTATTTAAAGAATAAATCATAATATGTATTTGATAGTGGAGGCTGCAGTTAATAATATAATAATAGCTAACATCCATATTTTGTACAGTACTATGTTTAGGGGTAAAGTCCATATTTTTTGGTAGGATTAAATAGAGAATTTGAACTCTTTGTTTGGCGCAGTTGTTACTTATAGAAAAATTTAGTTATAAATTCCGCTAATGTTATACAAAATACTTATTTGTTTTAAAATGATTATTTAGTAATTTGTCAGTATACAAAATATCTCTAAACATATTTTTTAAACCCGACTAACCTTTAGCGCAACTGCTGACTGTAGTCACTTTTGCGCAGTATATTTTTTATATGAGTACAATAATAACAGCTGCGCTCGCTGCTCCACAGTAAATACAAAGACTCCCTCTTACCTTTCTTGGCCGCATTGGAAACGAGGAGAGACTTCTGAAAGACTGCCTGGGACAGAGCCGTCTTGAGCCGCATGCCCACAAGCATCAGCCTCTTTGCGGCGGCACCATTTAGTCCCGCCTGCACGATGGCTGTCCCAAAGAGGACGGCTGTATAGAGGTAACCTTTCCAGGTCGGCTCGGCCCCGGAACTCGTCACGTGAGCCACTAGGAGCCTAGTCAAACCAGTTTTTGAATTTCGGATCATTTTGCATATTTGTAGCTCGACAGTCCTCACCTCACCATTTCCGGCTGAACGAAGACGAGGAGGTCGGAGCTTACTTTAAAGAAAATTCCGAGCATGAACGTAGGGCCGTAACACTTGACGACAGGGACCATAATGCTTGCCATACCTTTGTCGGCGGACTTGGTGGAGTTCGCACTGTATAATAATATGACAATTGCATATGTATAGGTACAACATCTGTTTTAAAACACTATTTAAGCATTACCTTTTAACTTTACGCCGCTCCTTGTCCCATGACTTTGAGAAGACTGCCGCCTGCCTCTTGGCCTGATCCTCCGGGTTCAAGTCCCAGAGGTCATCCCGGGACAGAGGTCGCCGGTAGCCCTTCCAGGCCAGGGAGTCGTACCAGAAGAAGAAGAGCTTAGAGAAGAACGTGGACGTTTTGTCCGGCGACGGTTTCTGAATTTGAACATTTAATTGGACATTACACATTATGGTGCTTGTACCTACGTTACACTGAAACCCCGAAAATGACCACTGGACGTCTGAAACTAGTCACTAGCAGAAATGACGTCTTTTCGCTTTTTGACTGTTCTTAAAATAACCTAACCTAAGCTCTTCTGACCCTACCTAATCTGATAGTATAATTTAAATATGGCTGTTAGAATTCCCCAAACTTTTGGGCTAATGATAAGGTTTGAGAAAAGGAGCCCACATCCAGACGTGTCTATTTCGGGTTTGGGGTGTAACATATATAATGCAAAATCAAGTCAATATTTTGTTCGAAGTCCTACTTACGCCAAATCCATCATCTTTCTTTCTACAAATGTAGGGACTCGTACATTCAAGAATCAGCTGTAGGCCGGTTAGCGGGAATAGAATAAGGTGACTCAGGTTTCGTATTTCTTCCTTTGCCTGGAAATTGCACATACTGTGATTATTCCAAAACTTAACCCGAAACAATATTTGCGTTGTATTAAATATTATTTGCTTATTTATAATAAATAATTGCATTTCTTACTGTCACGCTTTCTCCGTACTCTTGTACAGCAGTCCGAAAGAGGACGGCTTCAGCAATGACCGACAGGAGCCAAAACAGGAACTGAACCCCGGATGAATTAATGCCGTAGTACTTGCCAGATATTTGCAGGATAAGAATGGCCACCTTTGCCAATAATGTAAAGGAGTATGTCAGTACAGTTTTTGTAAGCTATCCTTAATGCACATAAGCCCATCTTACATATCCCGTAATATGGGTGCCAAATTCAAAATATTCAGCCTGTGTCACTTCCGCTCCTTCCAGAGACGTAAGCCTCACAATGTGGACAACAGAGATCACAATTAAACTTAGTGAAAGGATGGTTGAGGCTCCGACTAAGAGGGTGAACGTATTTAGTATATTTTTCCGAGTCACTCCGGAGCGCCTTATATTTAAAATATCTATAATTGAGAAGACAAGGAGGAAGGCTGTGGGAAAGGCAGCTAGGACCGTATTTTCAAAGCACGGTGTGAAGTGTGGGTCTTCCGTGTTCCACGTTAGTTCTCCGTCCTGATATAGTGGAATCCATGGAACAAACATTTTCAGAATTAAAATTAACTCAGTGGGAAGTAGTACACTTTTGGAAATAATATTTTTTTGAAATTCTTACCCAGAATTTGGAACCACAGAAAGAATCTGTACCCGTGGCCGCCATAGCCGGCGTTTTGTTTTAAATGATAAATGATCACGTGAACTAGGAAATTAATTAATGTTCCCAAGAGTCACGTACACTATTCTTTTGTATTTTTCGGCTACGTTGACTGTCACACACTCCAAACGTTAAGTTAAGCTTTGGTGACACAAAGCTCTTGACGTTAACTATGTATACTAGATAATAAGTGTCCTCCACTGATATGGACATGAATATGAATGTATAACTTGATATGCATGTCCGTGTTGAGATACACAATATTTGAAGGCTGGCTATCAAGCTTCTGGATAGAGTATGATAAAATTAAAAATAAATTGGATACAAATCAATCTTATTTGTGTATGGCACATTTTGACAAATTATTGATAGCGTAGATTGCAAGTCGGAAATAAATGGGAAGCAAACTGAACTTCTCACACACTTTCTTATATGTATGTAGTTGTACACAGAGTGTATATAGAAAATACACTATCATGATTAGTTAATACTAGAAACTTATGTTATGTAATATTCTACAATCAAACAATTATTAGTGCAAACGTTACGCTTTTTTATGTGTACGATTAAACCGGCAGACTATAATAGCTCGTATTAACTGTTCACTGTTCCATGATTCTATGGCAGTCCGTTGAGGTAAAAGAATTTCATAAATAGTTTAAGGATATTTGGACACGTTCAAATTTTTAATTAGGTATTACAAACCTTTCCACTGAAATCAGTTAATTCAGGATGAAGGTTGAGATTCCTAAATGATTTCTGAACATTTCTCAAGCACGCCTAATTATGTCATGTACCATACATTCTCTTCGATAACTGTCACTAAATCTTGCGTACCTACTAAACAGTTCATGAATATTAGTTCATTATCCATTTCTATCTAATTTATGCTGCTACGGAGTATTCAGGAATTACTAATTATACTCTAAATCTCGAATTTTTAAAAGATGTTCCTAAAATGTTTGATTATGATTATGATCTGGGGTAAATCCCTAACGTACTCTTTCGACTTTGTAAAGCCGGGATCTTTTATTTAATTGAGGTCCTCTACCGTCGACTTGGGGTCACATTGACGAATCCGCCGTGGCGAATCTTTCACAGAATTCGACAAGCTGTAAAAAGCAATTTACATGAAGGTTTTTTAACGATTTTAAAATTCACCAATCGTACCCATGATACAAAGTTAGTCTGTACCTATGTAAATGAGTTCTTAATCATCGAGAAACGCTTTAAGGATGTCGTTGAGACTCAGCGTTTATTCTTAGAAGTATTTTGACTAACTTTTATAATTTACTCTATATTATATTTGTATCAATAAATATCGCACGACTCTGCATACCTTTTACATGTTTTCAATCCATAAATATCATGATTTACGGCCAAGTACATACTCATTCGAGCATTTTTGTTTATGTTGGGCAGAAATGTCCGGAAGTGTTCAAAATAAGGGAGGCGTTTAATAGAGAGAATACGGTAGCTACTCTTTCTCTGTAACCGTCACATGAAGTTGTCACTAATTATTTATAATTCCATCAGTATTCCCCTTAGAGTACACAAAGAAGTTTACTTTTCCGTTACTTAAACCAGCATGAATATAATGAGGTGATACGCAAAGAGTTAGGTACTTCATCACGTGTCGAAATCAACATACGCGACAATTTTTGTAATGCAGACTAAAATAGTGATAGATTATAGTATAAGAGTGTACCCTCGAAGTTCAAGCTCTTTTTCTTAACAATCTTGTTAAACTTACTCCAAACGAGTCAAAGGTGGTCAGAAATGTCCGCTTATGACTTTTGCATGAACTATAGCAAGCCGCACATCAAAATTTACGTCTTCACCTCAGGGTCACAGATATGCGTCAGACCAGGGGCATCGCCAACATAGGGCTTTAGGGTCTCGAGCCCCGTCTCCCCCCGAAATGTTTACAAAACAAGAGTATTTTCACTAAAACCCCAAAAATTTTCGCCTGGGGTGGCTTATACTTTTATCCACGTTTAGCCAGAAAAGGGCAAAAATTCACGTTTTATGACGTTAAATTGCGAACAAATGTCTCCGTCTCCGGCTGACTTGCGGCTGTTAATGCTTTCAGCCATCCCCGAAACAAACAGCTAGCTACACCCCTGGGTCAGACTCTTGATTGTCGTGAACTTATGAATAAACGTGTAAATATTTACTTAATTGGGAAATCAGTAACTTTAGCTATAGCTGTAGCCTATTATAAGGTACGTAATCTTTTCAAAAGAAAGAAGCTGGCGCGTGTGTTGTTGCAAAGTTGAACAGGTGGAAGGTCTACATTAAATCGTGGTAGCGCGAATAGGCAGAAGTTCTATCTTATCATTATTCTTAGGTAAGAATTTCGACCTTATTCCTAAATTCAAGCACTCTCCCTTAAAAATAAAGTTAAACGGGATGATTAAACAAATAAGGATTGAAGGTAATCAAAATCAAAATCATTCAAAAATTTAAGTGTTGCATCATCATAGGTTACGCCCAATCAATCTAGTAGTGTCTAATATACAAACAAATTTCGCTAAAACTTGGCACATTTATAGATCTTGACCACCTGTACAATGTTTAAATGATGAGCAAAGTCGTAAGTTTTTTCCTTGGTCCTCTACGGTTCATTCGAAGGTCACATGGGCATACTAATTAGATGGCTTTGGCTGAAACTCGGTATACCTGCAGGACAATCTTTAAATAGACGCGAAAGTTGTACGACGAATACTTTATCAACTTTTACGTCAAATATCCGACTTACCCGGGTGATCATCTATTAACCTATAGAGGGCAGTGGCCATTCAAAGATTGCTCAGGAAGTCAACATCTGCAGGTATACCAAGTTTCTGCCAAATCCATCTCGTCAGGTATCAGCTTTTTCCTGTGTAATCTTTGATGAAACTGTAGAGTGTCAAGGAAGCGACCTACGGCTTTTCGGGTCATTTAAGCACTGTCCATAAGTGTCGTCAGTCTTATGGAAACTCTTTAGGCTACCAAAACACTATATATTGAGTTCGGGGCCTTTGAGCAATCTAATTAGTTATTCTTAGGTACTGTGTTATATTAACAGGTATCTCACACGACAAGATCCATCAATAAAAATGATTCCCTTGTCTTTATTCATGTTAGAAGTGTCGCCTTTTAGAATGAGCCTGATTTTAATATATTTTAGTGTTGGATTTTGCTCATCGTCCATTCAGCCTTGTCAATAATTCAATGGGGCCCGCCCCCCCCCCCCCAAATGTTCGCCAAGATCCCAGTTAGCAAGTCTATATATACGCGACATTGTGTTGGCGTAGAAGTGACGATATGGCGATATTGCAGCCATATTCAGGCTGGTCGACTGGACTCTGCCTGAACCTATACTGGATGTGGATTTGTCCACTTTTTCGGGCTTGAGACTATATAGACATTTATACTAAGGCGATATTGCATACATATTTCCATGTATATTATATCGACATTTATACTAACGCGATATTGCATACATATTTTTATGTATATTATATCGACCTTGCTGGAATATTCTCTGCATTTAAAATAATATGGGTACTATATAGGTTCAAAGTCGAATTGAAAAGGTACTTCAATTGACATTTAATCATTTCACAACACGAATTATCGTATTAAATTACAAACAACAAAACTAATATCTACTACATATATCGTGTAAATAGATTATAATAAATATAATATTAATAACAGTGATACTACTCTACGTAGGAAAGCCCGCTTTCGACAAAACCAACTATTCTAGTATAATTAGTAAGACTATCATGTATACTATGTACATTGTGCAAAAATACTATAAAATAGTGTAAAATGCTAATAATATTAAATTAGCTCATACTACGACGCTTTCACGAACAAACAAAATTAATTTCATTAAGTGGCAGGTTGTGATTAACCATTTTAGTCAACTCCAGTATCTATACTGTTGGCATCGAGCAGTTAAAACGATACAAAATACAACAAAAGTATATACCATATTGCACACCAAAATATATCGTCTTTGAATTACCTACATGTTACAAAGCAGAAACTGACTCTATTCATGACAACAATATTGCACATAGGGGTATTTTTAAATTCGACTTTAAATGTCTGAACTGTCCACTTTCCCATATAACCTACTCCTTGTTGGGGTCATTCGGTAGTTTATCCACATTGTTCTCAGCGTCAGCCGTTTCTTTCTGTGAAATCTCACGTCTGTAGTTTAACAAATGAGTAAATCATGGTAAATAATTTAATTCCTCTAGCATATACGCACGCAGAATCTAAGCATAATCGACATACCTCTCAATTCGTCGCTTCACTCTTTCTCCGCAGTTGACAAGCCAATGCGAAAGTTCGGTTTCAATAACTAAAACAGTCTCTAATTTGTCACGGACGATTCGAACTGCTCCTGCAAAAGTAAATATTAAAGAATAAATATTTTGTTTGACATAAATTTTGGAAATCATTTGCTTACGTATAATTGCGTCCATAACATTCTTGAGTTTAATAAACTTATTTTTCCCCTTATTTCCTTTAAGACAAAATGCGCTGCCTACTTCGTCCGTAAGAAGTTGCTTCATGAAGCGGTCAATAGCCTTTTGAACCTCAGTTCCCCCTTGAGATGCCAACAAATCAACCTGCAAGACACAAACATGTACAGTCCCCATAACTGACTGAGTTTTTTGTTGGTCAGCAAAGAATCTAAATTTGTCAGTTCATCAATTGACCCTATTGGAAGTGGTGGAAGATATGTTGTCTACCTCGACGAATTTTTTAAGCTCTTTTTTTGAATGTTTAACGCTAAGATTATCCAAGTCTCGCTTCATTACTCGTAAAGTCTGCAGGATCAGCTAGTTACATTCTGCAAATCATATATCATATTCATTTTTGGGTACATGTTCGTGCAAGTTGGCATATTCACGTAAGAATCAAGTGCTTCTAAACCTACAAGCACTACTACTCACCAGATTTTGAAGCGGATTCCCCGTCAGACACATCCAGTGATCCGGTTGTTTCTGTTTGAGTTGTCCTGAAATATGAAACATTCAAATTCGAAATTGTAAATGTAAGTTGTAAATTAAATTTGAAATAAATTATACTGAATGAAGTACTAAAGTATTACTTGTCTTCGGTTTGAATTGCTGAGTAGCCCAGGTTGCTGTCTATTTCATATTCTGCCTGGTCTGCTAACATGACGACGCTAGAACTACCGACAGACGATTCGTGTCCAGAATTTGGGATTAAAAAAGTTGAAGTAGAAGGTGGAGACGGTGGAGGAGGGAGT
>JAQFZY010003108.1:0-10262 GCA_034696285.1 Hypogastrura burkilli | reverse complement strand
CTATTGTATTAAATATTGATCGTTGAATCTTGGAGCCAAGAGTGTAAGACGTATGTTATTGGCTAGTGTTTAAAACATTCATGCACCTGACTTCCAGGGCCTGGCAGCACAGCACAACAGAGGGAACGAAGATGAGCTCTCTTTATTTAGGCGGAGCCTAACGCACGCGCATCTCTGCTCCGTGGTAGTACTGCAGTCATACATGGAAACCTCGTATGTCTCCATGGGGTATCCCGGGCAACTTTTCCGTAGGGGTGTCCGAGCCACTCGTGCTTCGCGCTCGCCTTAGTCCTCGATTTTAACTGTTTGCGTGGTACCATATATCAGTGGTCCGCATCTTCATGAAATCATAAATGCCGTCCATTTGACAAACAAATGTGTTTAGTGTATTTACATACTGTACTAATTCCTTGTGTGAAGCGCAACAATTTTGGCTCCGAAGGTACTTTACCTACTTAATTGAAGAATGTAGCTGATACTGACAAAAATGGCATTGTATTGCTCAACCGTTAAAACGAAGTGCAGTAAAAGTTTTGACGTGGAATATATCTTGTAACAGTACAGACGTGTCTTATGATGAACGATATCCCTGCCCAAGACGCAACGAACAAGGAAGCTTTTGAAATCAAAGAAGTCTAACCTTACACGAAATTTTATTTTGGACTAAAATACCATTTGCACAAAGCGCAAGTAAATTTTGAAACCGTAAACTCCCAACCTTTGCACGAAATTTTATTTCAGACGAAGATGCAATTTGCGCAAAGCGCAAGAAAATTTTCAAATCGAAGACTTCCAGCCTTAGACGAAATTGTATTTCAGACGAACATACCATTTGTGCAAAGCGCAAGAAAATTTTGAAACCTAAGACACAATTTGCACGAAGAGCAAAAAATGTTTAAAACGCCTACTCATATCTCACAAAATTGTATTTCAGACGAAGATACCTTTGCGCGAAGCGCAAGAAATTTTTTAAATCGAAGGCTTCTAGATACTCCGAACTCCAATCGGGTGTCGTAGCTCGAGATCAGTAGGCCTAAATCTTGCTCGCAACCCCCAGTCAACTGTCCCAGACTCGGAAAAAGGTCACGCTTTAGTCGAGTTCGGACACCCAATTGAATTGTCCCGGAAAAAGGTCACGGTTTGGTCTAATCCGGACACCCGGATTCAGGCGTCCCGGAGCAAGGTCGGGCTTCGATCTCGCTCGGACACCCCAATTCAAGAGTGCCGGATCAAGGTCGGGCTTCGATCACGCTCGGACACCTCAATTCAAGAGTCCTGGATCAAGGTCGGGCTTCGATCCCGCTCGGACACCTGAATTCAGGATTCCCGGCGCAAGGTCGGGCTTCGTTCCCGCTCGGAAACCCCAATTCAGGTGTCCCGGAGCAAGGTCAGGCTTCGATCCCGCTCGGAAACCCCAATTCAGGTGTCCAGGAGCAAGGTCAGGCTTCGATCCCGCTCGGACACCCTAATTCAAGTGTCCCAGAGCAAGTTTCGGACACTGCAGCTGAGCCGAAGGCCCAGCTGAGGCGTCTCGGTGATCCTTCGGCCGGATTGGGGTGTCCCGTGGGCATTCGGCCAAGGGGGGTGTCCGGGGGGCCTTGGAGTGCGTGGTTTCCATCTATTACTGCAGTGGCTTTGTGTAAACGTTTCTTCGACATCGCACTACGGTCTAGAAATAACGGTACGATACTAGTAAAAAAGAACTAGAAAGAGACCATAATTTGGCAGTCTGGGGCAGAGTTATACGTTGTGTACTGACTGAATTATCATCTCAGTGTAACCTTCGACCTAACAGTTACATCAGAAGTTAGTTACGAATTAAGGAATTAAAAGTCAAGCGATAAGGACAAACATGGACTCAGAAAGTTGTAACAATTCTTGATCTCCTTCAACATCGGTTCACACGTCCAACCACCAGCAGAGATTGACATTACATCTGACCCCGGTTTTAAGTCGTCACCTATGGCTGTGACTGTGGTTGGGAGCAAACCGGGTTTTTGGCCCAAATCCCACTCAAGATCGTAAGTCGCCGCCAGGGTATACAGGGTACATACAGGGTATATCCGCCAAAGCCAACTAAACGTCTTGATTTACTGGCAAATACATAAATTTAATATTTTATAATAAGTACATTCAAAATCCCCAAAAGAGTAGGTACTTTAGTACAAGCAAGTGCTCGCATCTCGAAAAGAATACGGTACTCTTCAAAAGAGTACTGATGGTCAGCTGGCATTCTCGGTTATATAATGTAACATAAGAGTATTTTATCGATTTTCACACTTTTGTTTTAGAGCATCGAGGATAGTATTTTGAAATGGTTGTGTGCGGTACGGATGAGTTTTATTGCCGCAATAAAGTCAATAACCATCGGTGATTGGTTGCGAAAATTAATTAGTAGTTACTATTGTTTTAAATGGAGAAAATTTTGCAACATTGGCTGGATTCTACTTCCAGGGTCGAACGAAGAAGACACGTGGCGTGAGGCAACAGTATGCTCAGATGAAACGAATGATAAGCCCGAATGACCCAAGACTGTGAGCACTACTAGTATCTTTCTAACCGTGGCGTGGGCCATAAGTTCTTACATAATTCTGCGTAGAATCCACTAACAATTATTAATGTTTTCTGCTTTAGAAAAGCCAAAGACAGAGAGCCACCCAGGAAGCAGAAAAAAGTTGACCCAAATGAAGTTCAGAGACGAGAATTGTATGTTATTATAATATTACTATTTACCAGACCACACTTATGATACATTTAATTACTATTTGTGTTTGCGTTAAAGCTAACAGTATCTAAATCGTATTCTCCAGGCCTCAGACGTCATCCGCTCTGTTTTTTGAGTACAACACACAACTGGGACCTCCCTACCATGTTATTCTGGATACCAACTTTATTAATTTTGCTATCAAAAATAAATTGGATATATACCAATCAATGATGGACTGTTTATATGCTAAATGTAAACAAAGCTACAATCAGATAAATGACCTTGACGTGGAAGTTTATTACTAGTATGTAATTGTGACTAATACTCCTCGTAAATCACTTTCAGGCACTCCCTACATAACGGATTGTGTTATGGGCGAGCTCGAAAAGTTAGGCTCAAGACATCGAATCGCTCTCAAAATTGTTAAAGATCCAAGATTTGAGAGACTTCCCTGCTTCCACAAGGGCACATATGCTGATGACTGCCTCGTCCAAAGAGTGACTCAGGTGAGACTTCGAACAGTATCAATTATTAAATTCTGGAGATTGAAATGGAACCATCATGTAATTGAGCGGAGCTGCCACTTAATTAATTTCGATCCTGATTTAGCACAAGTGTTATATCATTGCTACTTGTGACAAGGATTTGAAGAGAAGGATTCGAAAAATTCCAGGAGTTCCAATAATGTATATTACTCAGCACAGGTATGTATGAATGATGACGAAATATCGAATTTCAGAGAAATTTAATAAAACATATGCGAAGTACTAATACGTACCCTTATAATAAATAGATTTTCCATCGAAAGGATGCCAGATGCGTATGGAGCACCCAAAACGTGATCTTTGAACATTGTGTAGAATCGAAGCTGCTTCGTAATTCATCCTGATCCTAACTTGGGTTTCCTGAATTATCCATAAAATAATACGTAGCATTATTACAACAAGAGCAAATTATTCTATTCTATTATGTCTGTATTATCAAAATTAACAAGTACTTAACAAATATCTTTTAATTTTGATCACACCTTGGCCAACGTATGAAGGGTAGACTTGTGTAGGGACAGTGTTAAGTGCAAACACAGCCATCTCCCAAATACAAACTATCGTATCCGTTACATATTTAGTTGAGCAGCGAATTTATTAGTCCTTCATCCAGTACTTCCTAAAAGAGAGGAGCGTAGGGTGGGATGGAATGGAGGCTTAGGTGTGGATTCTGTATCAGTCTTGCATACCACGTCTTCTTTCCTGAGATGTTCATTGCTCCAATTAAGTACATATGTGCGCCACATATTATAAAGTCATTGCAATTACAAGATTACCCCGTAGTTTGGTCCTGCTCTGTTAGTACTACTTCCATGCGTAAGTCGAGGAGCAGATGATTGATGACTGGTTTTGGAAGGCTTCACCTCACGTCGATCAGGGAGCATATTCGATTTTTTCTCGACCTGATGATAGATTTGATCCCTGGGGCTTGGGCCGTGAAGGCCTACCAGATTTCTTGCATTGCGTAACGGCGATGTCTCATTGGGGTACTTGTTAGTACGCATTCGGCCGTCGTCTCTGTAGTTCCGGTAAGTGTTCATGCTTTCATAATGCGCGGAAAGCTGCGGGGAATAGCGCTTTTCGTACTCCGGCCGTTTGATATTCGCCTGTATCATCTGCGGCATGGAGGACTGGAACGTTCGAACAGGTTTTTGATGGTCAGCACCAACTCTCCCAGACGCGTGGGACGGCTTCTCTATTGAAGGGGTATATACGACTCGATCACGCGTAGTGAGTCCAATTGACTTTGTGGGACGTAATTCGCTGCTGGGCATATACTCACGTGGTAATTCATCCGGATCCGGGCTATAGACATTGATATTTTTCTGTCGGTCTTCCCTATAATTTCTGTACGTCTCACTACTAGGTACATAATGATTCCCACGATCGGTGGGATAGTCCGACCCATACCTTGGCCCGCGCTGTTGTAATCTACCATGAGACATTTCGGGGGTTGGCTGTTTGTCTCGGACATAACCAGGTTTCCGCTCTTGCACTCTTCCCGAGCCCGAGTATAAGAGTTGGCTCTCGACGGGCTTGCGCGGAGATGGTTCAGGGACTCCGAACGAATTCCTTCGATGTAATCTGCTCTGCTGTGTATCTTGCTGGACCTGCTGCGATCTCTGTGTACTGTACTGGCTTTGATTTCCGTACTTGTCATCTCTGTCTTCTCGGTAGCCTCGGTAAGACTTTATGTTGGTATGGGTGGACGGGTACTGGTTGAGCTCTTCGATAGGGAAGGGTTTGTTCCAGGGATCCGCTTCTCCGTCGTGCATATTATTCTCCTTCTCCACTTGCCGTATGTCGTGAATTCTCCTAGGTCGGACCCTCCTGCGTATATCCTCGATTTTCCTAGACTTCTTAACGTTGACTG
Source organism: Hypogastrura burkilli (assembly GCA_034696285.1). Classification (NCBI taxonomy): domain Eukaryota; kingdom Metazoa; phylum Arthropoda; class Collembola; order Poduromorpha; family Hypogastruridae; genus Hypogastrura; species Hypogastrura burkilli. Next base: position 5,137 of record JAQFZY010003108.1, on the reverse strand, counting down.
CTTCCATTACGGGCTCCTCGTCCGAATCGTCAAGCTTGTCTTTTTCTACCTGCTGCTGTATCGATACCCGGTGTTTGAGTAGGGACTCATACTGAAAGGATTAGTAAACCAATTCTAGTAAAAAAGTGGCTCGCTCTGGTTGAAAAGAGATCGCACTTAAAGTATTGTGCTTTCACTTTCGTTTGATTTGATTTGATTCATTGATTTTCAACTAACCATTGCTTCCTGTATATCTTTTGACGATGAACATCAAAGGTCACATGTGGGTGGGATCACGTTTCGTTAAACAATTCTGAAACTTTCCTTGATCTCCTAAATGGACGCCAAACCTGTATGAGACCTTTGTCTTCAGCGACTTCTTTGGGGGTCAAGGAGTCGAGTAATAGCTTTGGTGCCCATTTCAACATTGTTCAGTGTCAACAGTTCTACAAGTAGGGAAAGTTTCAGAATTTCTTAACGAAAAGCGATCTCATCCTCATGTCACTTTTGATGACTCTGTTTCGGGTCAAGAACCTATGGCTTTGGCGTCCATTTAAACGCTGTTCAGCGTCAAAAGATCTACGGGAAGCAAAATGTTTACTTCAACAATTTAACGAAAATGAAAACGCAATACTTTGACTGCATCTCCTTTGAGGCGCACGAAGCCTTTCGAAACTACTGTGTAGAACTTACCCGTTTCCTAATTTCTACATCGGAGCCCCCGATTGGGTCCAATTGTACCAGTCGCCTATTCTCGTTAATCCTTCGGAGAGCAGAAGAGCTCAGCTTGTTTTTGTCCACAAATTCTCTTCGAAAATCCTTCTCGTTAGCCCTGGGGCTTCTCATCAATGGGCGGAGTACTTCGTTGGGTGGCTCTCGATCCTTCTGAATCGAGTTTCGAACGAGTAACAGGGAAGGTTTGTTCTCCAGTTGGTTACGACGGCGTCCAGACTGCCTTTGTGGAGATTCCATTGGTGGGGAAATGGTGCGATGCTTCGGCAAGTATTTTTCTGACACAGAGGCATGCTTTGGGGCCTTACTGGGAGGAACCGGAGGCATTCGGTCGTTGAAACTGACCTCTCGGTCCGGCCGACGATCCGTATACTTACCGTAAGGGTAATTACTGGACACATTTGAGCGATTGGGAACCTCCCCTTTGAATTTCCGTCCTGATTCCACAACGGCGGGGAACATGGAAGTGCTCATCATTGTTTCCCTCTTCTTTTCCTCGACGTTGATGCTTCGAGGCAATGTGGAATTCTTCTCTTCCCTCTGTGGGACCGGAAGAGCTTTAGAGCTTCCAGGTGAGCCCTGGCCAAGGAATTTTTTCGGGGGAATGTCTGTTTTGTTATTAATCATGGGCTGGGCATCAGGGCGCTTCGATGCCTATAACGAGATAGCACATTTTGTAGTAAAAAAACATAATCCAATAACGTTTTCATGAAGTGCTTACGATGATCCTTTTCTCAATACTTCGGGGCAATTCGGATGATCCTTGATACATAAATTTCGTCACACTTTCGTCAACGCCTTTGCGCTCAAAAACTCTGGACTTCTTGGCAGCGTCTCTATAAATGGCATATCACACATGTGATATGTTTCTGCAGATGTGTTAAAGCATTGGAAGCTGGTCAAATGTCTTGTTTCCGTACCGGACGTCACTGTAGTATTGACTTAGCAAACGCTGGTCATCCACATATGTCTTTTCGTATGGCAATGGGGGCTTAGGGCTTGGATGAGACCATTCTTCAAAATTACGCTTTCTTCCCGACTCAGTAGGCTTGGGTAGGGAAGGTACGATACCTGCCGCGTTGCTTTGCCTTTGTGTCCGCTCCTCGCTGTATGTTTTCTTGGCTACAGGGATCCCGGAACCCCGCTCCTCACGCCGGCGGTGGTGAGTGAAGGATTGGATTTCCTTGGGCTTGATTGGCGGCTTCTGAGCGAACTTATCTTTAATTACGTCCTCCAATCTTACGCTCTTCTTAGGGGCCCCCACCTCGCTCCGCTGTTTACAAACACGATCAATCAGCAAATTTATATAACGGCGCACTTTTATATAGGACGTCTTGAATCTATGTATGTATGTATGTATATGTATAATCGACAGATCCAGATTTAGAGGATCCCAAACCCAATTCCAATACTCGCAATTCGCAATACGTAGATCTCTGATTCGTATCAACATTTCTATGTATGGATTCATGTTTGGTCCATCGTGCCCGTCTGTTTCGGTTGACATTATTCTCTTTGTGGATTTAATTCAGTCCACAAATTAGACTTGTGTGTGTTTGCGCGGTTACCTTCAGCTTACTATCTCCCAATCTCGCAAGTGCGCTTGTAGATGCAGACTTCGGATCTGGTTCTCCAGCGTCTAAGTTATCGTTGTCTATTGCGCAGTTTCGTGCCGCTTCCCTGTTTTCCATAACAAAATTCTTAGCCAGGTTAGAAAAGAAAGCTGACACCTAAACTTTTGAATATTCTGTGCAATGACCTACCGTAGTTCGTTAAAGTAGTTGTGACCAATGGCCCGATGGGCAGTGGGCCTTAGCTCGGGGTCGTATTGTAGTAAAGACTTGATTAGGTCACGGGCTTCGGCACTCACATGAGCCGGTATTAAGCGATCAATCCCAGAACCTTCCTTGGGACTTCCTGTGAAGTGCCAGTCAAAATTTCTGGACTTGCTATTTTAAAATTGGGGAGAAATATAAAAATTAGGATCGGAAGTTCTTCAAACTATAGGGTCAACTATCAACTTAAATATATTTAGATATCAGTTTCCAATCAGGAATTCCTTTCCAGCACACTGTTTACAAAGACCATTAACAAGACGCGGACCTGTTGCTCCAACCCATGTCCATCAGAATCTTCTTGCTGCATACACGGAACAAATTACATGTTAATTCCAAGCTAGATTGATTACTGATTACAAGTATTTAATTGGAGATAGTACAAGGTACATACGTACATTCCGTCGTAGCGAGCTTGTTTATGGTGTTTGGTGTACTCTCGCGGCTCCTCCGCGCTTAATAGTAATGAACAATGTTAATGTGAGAGTCAACAATTGAACTTTAACGTTCGAATCCTTACTGTTTAGCAAACTTCTCCATGATATTTGGGGGTGGGCCTCCCATGATACTATGAATCCTGTGTATCTGGTCTAGCTCGCTGCTTCCGGGGAACAATGGTCGGAGCCTGCAATGGTCCAACAAGTACACTTCTTAATAAAGTTTGATTTTCCACTTAGTGAATCTCATACGTACGTCAAGACTTCGAAGAAGACACAACCGGCAGCCCAAATGTCCATCTTGACTCCGTAGTAGCCGGAAGTTAAAAGACATTCCGGAGACCGATACCACCGGGTTGAAATGTATTCCGTATATGGAACCTTGCTAAGAGCTCCCCGAACTGATCCGAGGTCACCGATTTTCAACAAGTCTTGCCCCTGACATTTTATATAATGTATTAGAATTTAAGTAACTGTGGGGAAGTTATTCACAACAGAAGAATGAATGAGTTCGGCCTTACGTTTTCCCTTCTGAGCAGAATGTTCTCTGGCTTGACGTCTCGATGAAATACGGCATGCTTGTGCAAGTGTCTCAAACCGCGTATAAGCTGAAATATGATGTTCCTTACGCGTAGCTCTGGTAACAATCTGTGTAACAAAAATATTGTCCCTTAGAACATTATTGCGGATGAAGTCCACACAATGTAACCTTAGGCATTTCGTCGGAGAGCATGCTTACTTCTTTCTGTCCTTAATCAGCTCGTACAAATTCATTTCCATGAGCTCGAAAATCATCGAGACGCGTCCAATGGCAGGATCGCTGCATTCAAAATTCACATACGGACACATATACAGTCATTGTTCTAATATTTTAAATAACGACTCTTGAGTCCTGTCTAGCTTTCAATGGACTTACAATAATATGTCAGTAAAGTGAAGAACATTGGAGTGGCGTGACAATTTCTTCAGAATAACTATTTCGTTTATTTCGTTGACCTGCTCCCAACTATGCAAACAAGTCCTTGTATTGTATTAGGTAAGTACTCAATGGGAAAGATGTATGCGTTAGAGAGGAGTTACCTTCTATACTGATTTTTAAGCCGTTTGCAGGCAAATACCTCCGCCGTGTCTCGTTTCTTACACTTGAGTACTTTGGAGTACGAGCCTTCTCCTACTTGACCCATTGCCTTGTATGCTGTTGGAAGGACAGAGGACGTTTTAGAACTCGGCAGTAGGGCCAATTAACTGATCCCTCTGGTGTCTGGTCCTCCTGGCTTACCTTTATTGAATGGGTCAGCGGTGTTGCGGACGGCTTCATTTCCTGATGAGCTCATCTTTGTATTGAAATGTATAATAACCCCGTTTTATGACCTATAGACAATTGCTTTGTCTTATTCCGGAATGTCTCATTCTAAGCATTCCACCAGAGCACTCCCTAACCACTCCTCTATTCCGGAACAATTTAACTCGAGAAGGTGTAGCGTCTTACTACGACCTCGACGCAATAGGAGTGATTACGCTACCGTAGCTAGTAAAGTTGTTACCTTTTAACATGTTTAAAAAATACGGAAGTCTCTTAATAAAAATAGGGAATTGGGAGAATTGGCACACCTCTTTAGAACTTAAAGCGACTTTCTCAGAAGGATTAAGTTGTTTAGCTCCGATTATATTATTGACCCTTAAGTGCTTCCAAGGCGATTACCAGAAAACCTCAATGCACTAACACACCAAGGTCGGGATATATACGGTCAAAAAATAATTCAACGAATTCATCCCAGTCGCTGTTGAAACACTATAGGTAGTTACTCTTGGAAAAGAAGCCCATAACCTATTTAGTAGATATGTGAGCTTGGCCGTCGCCTGTGTGAGGTTATTGCATTGGAGCGAACAGATGGACAGCTAGCTTTTGGAAAGCTGACAACAATTGGAATTTGGTACCTAGGAAATAGCCAGAGAGGAACTGATTTTATGAACAGTCTGGACTGTTCATAAAGTACATTCGTCCATGTAAAGGTGTTAACCAATGTTTCGTGTTAAATTATGCAGTCAAAAATATGTTTTTTGGAAAGATTAAAGAAACAAGTGCTCTTGCGAGCTCATGCGTGTAGCCCTACGTGCCACACGGAATGACGAATCACTACCGTGAAACGAATC
>JAQFZY010003107.1:0-10266 GCA_034696285.1 Hypogastrura burkilli | reverse complement strand
AGAAGCCCGATCAGTCCTAATCCAGTCTGACCTACAGAAATATGGTACAAGCCCATGGACAACACATAACACTGCGGAAGCGGCTTAATTGACCGTCTCATCTCAGTTAATGTGAAGTAAATGGTATGGAGTCTGGAAGCAGAATTATGATCATGACGAGCTTGATATAGCTCAATGATAATTGGTGGGCGCTATGCGTGTTTAATAATAATGTAATTTCCTTTGCAAATCGGAAGTATGGGAATTTTTATACGACGTCGTCCTGCCGGTAAATGCTATTTAATTGATGTTTAAACTTCAATTTACCTTGTTCTTGCTGAAAAAGATGTGGGGAAGTACCACTATTTTTAATTCTCAATTCTAAAATTTCTGACACGATACCTTAATGAAATTATACTGTCCGGACTACGGCTGTACATTAGTTCTGTTCCTCCTCACTCATAATTTTACGCGGTGTGTTGGTATCAATTTTAGGCTCTTCATTCTGACCATCTAGTGCTGGATTACAGACGCCTTTTCCATATACTTCTTCCCAAATCTCATCTGGACGATGGCCGCGGTACTCATAATCCCTCAAGCTCGGAGTCTTCTCACAAATCTTTGAAATTAAGAATTAGGAATAATAAGGAAAAATTAAAGCGTTCTTCTGTAAATGTAAATGCGAATGTATGAATAGGCAGCACCTTTGCATACGCGTCACATAGCCGTCCAAACTCTTCAATTTGCAGCTCATACGGTCGTGCCACTCGACTGACCTCAGCCAGGTCCAACATTTCTTGTCCGACCTTCTCTCGAACGATTTCGGGGAAGAGTGTTCTAAGGTAATGAAACAAATGGCTTTAGGAACACTATAAATGAATCTAAACGAAAGATCTGTGCTAGTGTGGGTCACTTACTCTACGCCATTAAAGCAATACTTTCGCCGAAATGAGAAAACCTGGCGAGTGACCTTTTCAACTAAATTAAATGGTTGATTGATTAGGGGCTGCTTTCTCGGGATAAACTTGACTACGCCCACGTCAACTTCGGGTTTCGGAACAAATGCAGTGCCTACATTGGAAACCAAAATGGGACAAGTTATGAACAAATAAAGATTTCTTCAACGAAAAATTAGTTTCATAATCATACCGGGTATTGTAAACTTGTAGTACACGTTACACAAGTACTGAGCCATAATAGATAGTCGACATCTCTGAGCCTCATCAGCCCCGGCAACTAGCCTCTCAGCAACTTCGTGCTGGAACGTGAGGCCCAGCGTGACCCTTCCGTAGCTCCAGGCATTGGTCCTCTGAGAAATGTCCCTCAGCCAGCGGATGATTAGCGGGGTTGAGATGGAAAAGGGAAGGTTCCCAATGATGCGTATATTAGGGATCGTGTCTTGCCAGTCCTTCCGCTCCTCCTCTGGAAACAGGTGACTCATGTTGAATGAAAGGACGTCCCCGTAGTGAATGTCAACCCGGTCAGGGGCACATTCTCGGAGGAGCTCAAGCGTGGGCTTAAACCTTCGATCTTTCTCAATGAGGAACAACTTTTTTGGACCTCTGTTGAGGATTGAGCGAGTGATTCCGCCGGGCCCAGGCCCAACCTCACAGACATAGCAGTCATTGAAGTAGCCCACTGACTTCACGATCTTGTTCGTAAGGTTCATGTCCATTAGGAAGTTTTGGGAGAGTTGCTTCCGAGCCTGGAGCCTGTAGAGCTTCACTAGATCACTTATAGTGGGCATGGGTGGGAGGCGGAGGGCCGGGTCTGTCACGATTCTTCTTGCAGCCATACTCATTTTGATCTTGAGGAATCGGAAGCATATACAATCTAACTTAGGTACAATTGTCTAATTACAATTGTATTGTAACAAAGACAATAGTGTAGTGTCGAATTCAAAGCTGTGCGAAATACAATAAATCGTCAGCCTTTAACCACGCGTAGTAAATGCAAAACTATTCTCAAAGTAAGGGCAACGGTCAACTACGTAGTTGTGAATAAACGAAAGAAATTATTGCAGTTTAGATATTGGGTGATCGACTGTGCTCAATTTATCTTACGAACCTATACTATAAATCAGGGAATTAGATAGTATTGCCTACTGATTCTACACCTTCCTAGCTATTGACTATTTACTGGGACTGTGCGGTTTCAGTTTTCTTGTCAAATTCGTCAAGGAACTTTTCGGAGCCCACTGCCCAAATTGAGTAGCCAAATATTCCAATGACCGAGAACCCAAGTACTCCGGCCGTGAGCAGGTTCGTCCGGCGGATTCGCTTGAGTCGATTCACGCGTTCTAGAAAATTAGAATATTTTAGATATAATTGTCTATAATCCGCAATACAACTCAAAACCATCCATTTCTATTACTCAACTACTTAATGTTAATACTTAAATTAACTCAACAAAACATGTATACCGATATTCTGTTGTTGGGCGAGGCGCATATAACTGATCTGTGTTTCAGAAAGGAGAGGCTTGTCTTTAACTATGTCCACTTTTGGCATCTGCTCACTCGCCATTTCTTCACTGCTCAGGGAAGTAGGAAATTCGTATTACAACAGGAAGCACTACCTTCAATTTTAAATTATTAAGAGCGTGTATTGTAGTTGATTAATCCGCACTGTTAAACTGCATCGTAGTTTTGTTTGCCCTTCGCTTCAGTCACATTCTTTTGAAGCCCTTGAATTCCGCGGCTCGAATCAAGGAACCTAGATGTAGACAAACTTAGACTTGCTTTTAACACGGCGATCGATCAGCGAAGCTGTTTGCTAACAACATCGGTGAATGCTTAATCAAAAATCCATGAATCCTGTAGTTTTTGATTGTTTTTATTCAATTACATAAACAGAAAATACACAATGCTTAAACGTGACCGTACGTGCTTCGTTTGTCTCTGGCTTTTGTGCCATTTACTACGGTACCTACACATCTAAATACCTGCTATTGGTAATTGTTTGGACCTATTATGGATATTATTCAGTCTAGAACGCCCAGGAATGCTGTTCATAATTTTTTAATGCTCATACTTTTATTTAGCAACACAATATGTGTTGCAGATTGTTTATGGAATTGTACTGTTATTACCTTACATACTCCGGTCAGTTTGGGACCTATGGTTCGTTTGTTTTGTCATTCAGTGTTGGCTGTATTAAACGATTAAAGCCACAATCACATAGCAGAAATGGGAGTGACGCTGGCGCTACAATGAAGGCTAATTGACATATTATATTTCCTCCACAACAATTTTATGCGGGTGTCTCTTCAAGTGCTTCTGCAGAGTAACCTCAATCTCTGCCTTACAGCAGAGGCTCTTGTCCGAATAATAGGAACAGCGTTCTGAGATCTTAACTGATTCCAGGCCCGGATTATATTTCACGAGAAGTTCGATTCCGGAAAGAGTTACCTAAAAATATTGAGCAAAGAAGAAAATATGTTAGGTTAGGCATATACATGTGCATATAACTTGGGGGATCTGTATGATATAATTACGTGGGCCGGAAAATTCAGTTCCAGTACTCGTAAATCTTCAAATTTAAATCCATAAGCAATCCCAACATCTGTGAACCATGGCGGATGAGTGCTGACCACGCTGACTAGCGAAAGCTCCGTCAATCCTGCAAGTTTTTAAATATCCTAATCAGAACCTCGAACTTATGCATGAATATGAACTAATGTGGACAGTTTAAGTTACTTTTAAGGGAGCTAAGTGGGACTCCGAAGATCTCGGAATCTGGAACTTCGGGCAATTCACTAGATGCCTGATCCACGGGAACAATAATAGTTTCAGAGTATGTTCCCCGAATTCCTGTGACAGCAGAATCGTCCATTCCTAGAAAGTTATTGAGGCGGAGTGTCTTTAGGTGCTTGAGATTCTGACATATTATTTGTAGGATCGTGCTATCCTTTCGACAGTTTCCTTCCGTACAAAGAGGTGCATTTGCATCCTGACCCAATGATAGGGACAAATGGGTCAATTTTGGAAAGGAGCTCCTCAGGGTCTCTACACAAGTGAATGTGTCTATGAAATCATGAATGGTTACAGCTTCGACTCTCTTGTAAAGTCCGTCACCGACGCAGTCTTGGAGTACCTGAGCAACCGACCAGGGATGCTTGGTATCGGAACAAGCGCTGTTTTGTGTAATACGGAAAGCAGACAATTTGCTGAAGATTTCGAATAGAGAAGGTGTCAACCAAGTCGTACAGCGAAGGTCTATAGCTTGAAGTCCTTTGCAAGGAAGGCACTCAAGAGCGTGATCTCGAGTCGTTTCCCGCAGTGCGGGTAGCTGCAAGTTCGTCAATTTGTCCTGAGACTTCAAGAAATCAAATAAAATTGGAATCGAATTGAGATCAATTAGTTTGTCCCAATCTGTGCGGAGCGTTGGAGACCCAAACTTCTTCTCCAATGCTTTGAAACTGAATGTTGTCAGTTGAAGCTTTGGACTATTTACCGTGAAAAGTTTAGACAGGATCCGAGGACAGATACCATTTAGGTACGGACGGGACCCAGCTTCCAATTTTAAAGTTCGCAGTGTACTCTGTGAATTTACGATTAGCGTGCATGCTAAATCCAAGACTTTCTGAACGAATCCGCTTCCAGTTGGTTCCAAATTAAATAACAGGCTTAGTTCGCGAAGTTGGTAACAGCTCTGAAGCCTTTCGAGGACAGTTAGCGTGTTGGCATAAAATGGATCTTCAAGTTTTAGTGTGAGGGCCGTTAGGTGTCTCAGAATAATTGTAAATTCAGTGACTTCGTGATTGATTTCATCAGTATCTGTAAGATTTCCTTTACCCAAGCTCAATTTCAGAATTTGCAGTTCTGGAAACTGGGTCACAAGTCTCTGTAATTCCGACCACTTGATATCTCCGGAGGCTTCAATGTCCAAGGATTCGATAGACGTCCTAAGAGGATCTGGCGTCGTCATCAACTTTGCGTTCAATATTTTCAGGGAACGGCTGCTCCATTCCTCTTCGTCCGCGTCTCCTTTGCCATTCGGATTTCTGCAGATTGACCTTCGCAAATGCTTCCAGAGTACTTGAGACTGATTGAAGCAGGAGATCGCCGCCGCATCATTATCATCATCTAACAGAAACACCACGGACTCCGTAAATGGGGTGAAATTGATGACCACGTGGTTCCAGGAATGATTAACAAGGCGAGCCTCAGTTAAGTCTCCGAGTTCCAAGAAGAAAAATATATGTTCCAGTAATTCGACCTGTACAAAGGTCAAAGTTTAAAACACAAAATATGCCAGGGAGGCCGGAGGCCCAAATAATATACGTTTCAATTTCGAATCTACTATGTACATATATGTACATGTAAATGTAAAGATGTATTTATGTACATACATACATTTAACCGTATACACGGATTTACCAATTACGGCTTACGGCCGCCTGCATGTCTAATCTCTATAGCTGTACCACACGGAGCTATATGTTTCGTATCAATTAAAATATAGTTTCTAAATGTAAATCAAGAGTAAGTTATATGTAAACATGTACGTATGTATCAACGTTAATTGTTACTATTTATTACTTACCGGTAATTCCTGAATATTCATTCTGCCAACTTGACGAACAATCTGGGCTCTTTCTGCTACATGGACACACAATCACGTCTCACGTCATCACTGACGACTACGGTCTCACATCTCACACTGATCAATATAATGTCTCTCACAGTGATCAATATTATATTCTTGATTTATACATGTATAGCATTTCGAACTTTCTGTCGCTTCGATGTCAACTTTGGTTACCCGTTACCCGCCAAGTTATCGTACGGACAATAACAATACAAAACCCGTGATCGTGAGTGCCTCGCGAAATAGTTTAAATATAACTAATAAACTTTTTTCTTCTTCAATACAGATAGTTTCATGTATGAGTTGAATGATTGATTTAATTGAAAAATCAAACTCATACGCCTATGAAAGTTCTTATACTGTTATCGAATATTTTGTCAGGGCATGAATTCGACGATGTACGACTAGAGATGGAACCAAATACTGGAACTGGAACGGAATTATTCTTCTGAATCTGTTATAATAATACTTATTTCATGTATTGTTTTTTTTGGAAAAAGATTCCTAATTTATGTGGCATTAAGCATTATTGTGGCGTTATTGTTTGAAAGAGATTAATACAAGTACTGCAATTCATGACCCAGTGCCATCTATTATCTGGCTGTACTCATATTTTCTTAAAGTGGTTCTATTTGGGCCATGCCTGTGGAGTTTTGTATGACTGGAACTTACCGCATATTATTTCCGTATTTCCTATTGTGAACTACATGTATAATAGGAGTAGAAGTGTAATACTTTGCTCATACTGATGACAAGGGCTGAAATAAGTCAGGAATCGAAAATGGATAGGCTTATAGACTTTTACAAAGGACGGCATGGCTGACATACTCGTATGTCTTCTCTTCTGCAGTCAGTCGGCGTGCTTTTGCTGGGAGAGTACGTACGTGGTCCTCGGACGTCGGAAGATTTCAGATATTTTTTCAATTTTAATTCCAATTTTTCCACAGAAAAATGGTTCAGAAGAAGGTAAGAAACAGTCTTCACAGTTAACTAAACATATACGGCATGCATATAGTATTAAATTAAGTTTTACTTTAGATAAATTTTGGGCCAGATTTTTAGGTAATAATTATTAACCTGCAGACTTGATCTGCAGACCGGCGGCCACTACTACTGGCCAATAATGTAATACTAACAGTCACACCGTTAGTTTAGTTCGGGTTTGCAGTACAATGTGTGTATCCAAACCTATCATTATTTAAATGAACTGTTTTGAAAACCAAATACAAGAGCAAGTATAGAATTAGAATTAATTACATTGATCCAAAATGGCGGCGTGATCTGACGTGTGACGTGTGACTTTTAGTAGTGAGTCCCTGGGTGCTAGTGTCCTGGGCCTGGGTCATCGTTGCATGCTGTATTATGTAATGGTCATGTAATTAATGTCAATATATCATAAACCAGGATTTACGATTAAAGCCCCATGCCCCAAGGCGGTATTACATATTAAATTAAATTTGTGATGACAATGAATTGCATGTAGTCTATCATTTTATTCCTATTACACGCAGCCTGGGGACAGGTCAAAGGTATTTCCAATTTTCTATCAGTAATCCTAGGTCATTAATAAATTTTGCGTTTTATGCTGCATTTGCTTTCTATGATGTCAACTACAAACCATTTATATGAGCTCAAAGCTGATTATAAAAACATGCACTACCATCTGAGAAATTAGACAAGCGCCGAACACAGTTCCTAATATAAAATTTGGCAGTGTTTGGTGCAATCACTGAATTTTTCAATCCTGATGTAATATAGGGTAAGAAGAGGGTGTTGGGGAAGAAAGTAGCAGCCCCGCCTACCCTGGCCATCAAGAAGACCGAGCAGAAGAAGAAGTTGAATCCGCTCTTCGAGAAGCGCACACGGAACTTTGGTATCGGGCAGGACATCCAGCCCGTTCGTGACCTTAGTCGATTCGTGAAATGGCCGAGATACATTCGTGTTCAACGGCAGAAGCGTGTTCTTCAGGAGAGACTTAAGGTTCCTCCACCAATCAACCAGTTTAATCACACTGTGGATCGTCAGACAGGTATAACTACCTTTACTTGCACTATGTAGTGCCGACGAGATTGGAGACTCTGTTTTGGTAAAAAATATGAGGATCCTTCTCTGATGGCATAATGACAGTGCTCTGCGTTAGGTAAGACAAGATACACTGTTATTTTCTAAAAAAAAAAAAGTCTTGTTCCAGGATGGGAACTTGAATATTCTTTGTAATTCTTTTTAATCTCAAAAATTATTCTGTCGCAACAGCCAAGCAAATGTTCCGCCTGCTGGACAAGTATCGCCCTGAGACCCGGGCAGCCCGCAAAGCTCGTCTCCGCTCAAAGGCTGAGTCCAAAGTTAAGGGAAAAGAAGATCCTCCATCAAAGAGAGCATCTGCTTTGAAGCAAGGAGCTAACTGTGTCACACGGTCCATTGAGCAGAAAAAGGCTCAGTTGGTCGTCATTGCTCATGATGTTGATCCTCTTGAGGTATACTTAAATTATTTGTACTTTAATAATATATACAAATCTGCATTCCGAAAAAATAGTTGACGATGATGTTTTACGAATTTCTTCACCTGAATGTTCTGTGTGGATTCAAACTCGAGCTTTTTAACCCTGAGTCATATAAAATTAAAAATTAAAGTACGAGACTGAACGTCCTATAACTCAGATTATGTCATTGTGACGAGTCCTAAATGTTTGTGTTTTCGTATTACAGTTAGTTTTGTTTCTGCCAACCCTTTGCCGGAAGATGGGAATCCCATACTGCATTGTAAAGGGCAAAGCTCGTCTTGGAAGACTTGTGAACCGAAAGACCTGCAGCTGTGTTGCTCTCAATTCAGTAAGTCGACAGTTATGCTAAATAAAGATTATACGCAATATTTTGTTTACACAAGAAGTATTTTCAATGATGTCAACTTCTTACCACTTGTATGAGCTCATACTGATTATAAAAACATGCACTACCATCTGAGAATTTACTTCTGGAATTTACGCATTATGACTTTCACGCATGTGGGAAGACAGAATACTAACGCAGTATTTGAATTTCGTAGGTTGAAAGCGGTGACCGAAGCCAGTTCTCTAAGCTTTTGGAGGCTGTCAAGACCAACTTCAATGATCGTCACGATGAGCTCCGACGTCACTGGGGTGGTGGTATTCTTGGGTCCAAGAGCGCGGCCCGAGTGGCTAAGATTGAGCGTGCTAAGACCAGGGAGGCCGCCCAGAAGGTTGGAGCCTAAACAACTGGACCTGTGAAGACTCGGTTGATTCTCCAATTTTGTTTTTACATTAACATTAAACATTCATTCTCGTGTTTGGTTTAATAAAATCGGTAAAGGAGTTGATGGATAATCCTTCAGATACCAGATTTAAAATAATTTATACTTACCTATGAAGAATGTAAAGTACAATAATACATAATACTTCCACAATTCACAAGATACTAAAATGTAAATTTAATAATCGACGCCTGTATTTGCAAATTGGTTAGTTTTAATTCTACACACGACGTTGAAGGTTGAAACATGGAAAACCTGGTAGGCGTATTAGGCGACGCCCTGGGTGCGAAAGTCCGGAAGAGGGTTGCCCCCAGAAATGTTCGAAAAATAATGTTTTCTGGTAACCTAGCCAACATTTTCTGCTAGACTATCAAAGGGAAGTGTTTACAACACGTTTGGATTAAATTCCTGCAAAGGTTAGAAGGTTATTCCTATCTAGGTTGGTTTGTATACGTCATTAGTATTACATAGAATTGAGGGCCAAGGCCAAGCTCTATTATAATGGGTAGTATAAATCCAAGGTCACAGAAATTGGTTCATTACCTTACCTATTGGTTTTCGTGTAAGCATGATGAAAACCCAGATAATGACAGCGATAAATTATGAAATATAATATACCTAGAACAGCATAGAAACAAGGCTGCTGGAGCTGCACCTTTTTACAAGTACTGCGAACTACGATCAAGGTAAATCGTTTGATAAAGATAGAATACTATAATTTGAAATCTAAAGTCTACGATACAAAATACAAAGGTTGGTTTCAATTCTCAATGCTGACTACATATGAGTGAGAGGCGTGAGGCCAATAATGAAGGCTTTGAACAAGCTCACACGAAACAGGCTCGAATGATGAGATGAGTTGTAGGTTGGTTGTAGGTATAGATTATATGATTATGAGTCAGTCTAGTTATGGACATATTTATCTTCCGGAACTGCTACTTGGATGATGATTACATTTTGCTGTAGTACCAGTAGTACCATTGAGTGCACGTGTACGACGTATGACTTGAGAACGGAAAACTTCGGACTCTTGAATCTCTTATCTTGAAGTTTGGCGTGAGCGAAGAGCGAGTGACAGAGTTATTATTGCGTGTTGCGCCGGTTGACACTGACAGTTGTAATTTACTCACTGCACATCGTCAGTTCCCTCTAACTTCCCACAGTGCATAGTTTTCCAGTTTCAAGTCTTTATAACAGCAGTATGTCTCGTCAATACAATTTAATAATATTTGGAGCCACAGGCTTCACGGGAAAGTTTGTGGTCGAGGAGATCGCCAAGTTACTCCGGGACAAGAAGACTGAGACCTTTACCTGGGCCGTTGCCGGAAGGTCAGGTTCCAAGTTGGACCAAATCCTTAAAGAGGCTTCTGATGCCACAGGTTAGTGAGCACCGCGTACCTGGCGCAGGGTCATCGTCATCGGTTACAC
>JAQFZY010003106.1:0-10267 GCA_034696285.1 Hypogastrura burkilli | reverse complement strand
AACCGGCCCTGTGCCCAACAACTCACCTGTAAACAACCCGCCGCTCCGTCCCAGGCCCAGCCTCCTTCCTCGTTGCGTTATCGAGCCCCCCGGCGCTTCCAGCGCCATAGTCCCTTCCCGGGCCCTCCAGCCGCTCCAACATGGAGGCCTCCCACATGGGTTGGTCCCCTTCGGCCCCGCCCACTTCCAGGACCCCGTCCCCGTCCTCGGCCCTCACACAGCCCCCACCCCCTTCCTCCCATCGGTCCCCCAGGGGGCAGCACTTGTTCACAATCGGGGGCTCCGCGCGGGCAGTCTGTATTAGGATTAGGAGGACCGTCCATCCAGCCCCCTGCCCACTCCTCATAGTACAGCTACAGTCCGGACTGACTTGATCCTGTCGTCACCCTATAATGGCCAACCCCATCCTCACTCAATAATAAGTAAATTAGCGCCCACTTAAGCTTGACCTAATCCCGGCTCTATAGGGCTGGCCCAAGAGTCCAAACATCAACAAGTCCGTGAGGCTCGGAAGGGATTGGGCTCCAAGTATCTCTGGGCCATGCCTTTCACTCAGATCCCCTTACGCCAGCCCACCACGCTTAATGGCCGTAGCATTGAACTAAATCCAAAATTGTGTCAATTAACAATGACTGTGGGAGCCACAAGGCCCCTTCGGCTCTTCCTTGGCTCTAAAGTCTTTGGGCTAAGCTAGTGATAGTGTCCACACTTAGTATTGGAACTTGTTTCGGCGAAATGACACTGACACTGCGTCTTGAACGTCCGGGGATCTCTGCCAAACTGGCAATTGTAGGCTTCTTGAATGTAAACTTCTGAATTGAATAGGCTTTGGAGTAGGATTGGGGAGAGGGTGCGTCTCCGTCGAGCCCTCCCTAACGTATGCCGTCTCAGGATTTTTAACCCTTTGCTTTTCTATAGGCAGGCTTGGCTTTAGGTTGGGGCTGGGAGGGCTTTAAGATGGGGACGAGGCCGAATCATCCCTACAATAAAATAATCATATACGAACCAAATAGGAACTCGTTGAAATAGAAAACTGAGGGCGGATGGGATGATGAAAGGATTTGGGGTCCTATTATTTATAAAGGCTCATCCATAATGCACAACGCAGTAGTTCTGGATCGGTATAAATATAAAATTCAGTTCAGTATTGAGTAGTTAAAGCTTACGACACACAAGGTTGAGTGAGCCGTAAACGTAGAACTTCATAAATATCACACTGCGTACGATTTCGTATTTCTGGTTGCCAACGAATAATATGATGAATTCAGAAATAGTTTATTCATTCACGTGGAAATCAAACGTATATTTTTGTAGAAACTTTTGAAAGCATATAAAGCAAAATGTTTGCCATTTTCCAGAACAGCTCTATTCAATTTAGCGTGTTCCAGGAAAGCGAGCCTGCCCGCACTGCCATAGCCTTTAGCCGCCCCTGCTTTATAAGATTTGTTTGCATATTTCTAAACATATTGAATTATTTGAAAACTACAGCATTTGTAATATGTTTTTATGAAAAAAGAAGATGTTTGTAGTTAACGTAAATCATGATTTGATTAAATAATAAATTTGTACCTAAATGTAGCTTCAAATTTGAAAAAAAAAAAATAATATATAATGGAAAATTTTGTAAGGGAGTAAGTCTTCGTCTCAACTTTCCCCGCTCAGAAAAAGGCTGTATCGGAGTTCGCGGGAAAAGGCGGCATTTCAAATTGGAGAGCTAATTTCTTCCACGCGCTCTGATTTTGTGGTTTGACTTTAATTTGGTAATTTTGTTTTCATTAATTAGTTTGGTACTTGAAACTTAATTTGTTTAATTTGAACGATCATCCTGTGTGTCAAACCATTAAGAAGCTGACATTGATTCAGAATGAAGCCTAAAGTAGTTCCAAACTGCAATCGAGCAACTGCAAATGAGGCGGCGGAGAAGGGGTTCCGAATTAACGGACGGCTCAACAGAAACTTTCGAGACTGCTCCATGACCTTTGGGGACAGCTACGGCTCCTGTGAACTTATCCTCCAGCCGGGTACCCATGTCTTCACTCAAGTAAGCGCTGAAACCGCAATTAACTTGACATTAACGTTGTACGACATGTTAGTATGTTCATGTTCAAGTTTGGGTTGCGTGCATAGCTGTAGCACGCCAACGGTTGACTTTATCTAATGTCTGTATAAAACCCGCACGTCTGACATCTGACCTATGACTTATGGCTACTTTTCAGATTTCGGCCTCAATCGGTGAGCCGATGGACTCCCGACCCGGGGAAGGGATAATGACAGTCTCGGTCTGGATCTCCCCTTCGGCGACGGGGGAGATGGGCGGGGGCGGGAGCGGGTCACAGAAGTCGGCTCTCCTTGCAAGAACTATTGAGCGGCTCTTCAAGGAGCACCGTGTCGTGGACTTGGAGTCACTCTGCATTAAGTTTGGTGAACGAGTAAGTATTTGCGTTGAGGCAGTCAAATTCTCAGAACTGTCATTATTCATTATCACTTACTTGGAATCTCGGTCCAGGTATGGGTCCTCCGAGCCGACATCCACATCTATGACGCGAACGGATGCCTGGCCGAAGCCGCGGCCCTGTCCGTCCTTGGCGGGCTCCTAACCTTCCAGAGACCCCAGGCCTACGTGGACGTGAATACGGAGAAGCTAGTCGTGCATGACCTGGAGGAGGCGACCCCGGTCCGGCTCCATCTCCATCATCTGCCCCTCCTCACGTCCTTTGCTCTTACGGGCGGCGGGAAGTTCCTGGCCGAGCCGGATCAGGAAGAAGAAGAGGTGGGTTACCTAGGATTTACAATAAAATTAAGATTAATACAGAATTTCTCTACTATTGATTTAATATTTTTTTAATATCAACCAAAAGCTATATTTTAGCAGCCACGAAAATCACAGGCCATAATTAATTCCTGTACCCAAATTCTAGATCTTTCCTGGGCAGCTCCTGGTGGGAATCAATGACAGCAAGGAACTCTGTTTCCTCCACCTCACGAATCCGATCGACCACGATACGCTGACTGAGGTTACCGGGCTCGCCGAGGCCAAATGCTTGGAACGAATCAAATGGATCAAGGAACTTGTGGCCAAGGACGATGAGCGGCGCCTGGTCCCGGTCTACCTTAAGAAGAACTTGGCCCGTACGGCCGGAACCCCTGTTGACCTCTCATCCCTCACCCTGTCAGAGGCCCAGGCTCAGAAGCCAAATGAGAAGCGGATGGGGAAGCTATCCCTGAGTGACCGAGAGCCCAAGAAGCAGAAGCTGGCTGCCGTCCCGGCCAATCAAATTGTTATGCTACAGAGTTGAGGTAGGATTGATGATGTTGAATAAAGGGAAACGGAGACTATTTTCTACGTAAGAATAGCCCATACATATTCTAAGTTTGTACCGTTATTCGGATTTTTTGGATCTAATTTAATTCCGTTTTGGTTTGACTTAATATTAGTGCTACCACAAAAGTATCTACTTTAGCCGTAAACAACATATGCAAATGAGCCAATATAGATGTTGGACGCAAGACGCAACCATACCCGATCTGGGTCTTATTCTTTGGTTAGCATCTAGATTTGTTTGCTTGTTTGGGGGCTAAAGTCAATATAGTTGGGGTAGCATTAAATACAAGCCTTTCGGTGTTGGTACTTATAATTGAATGATTCATAATTTACAGAATTCATTATTAGTATACTACAAATACAAATACATTTATGTATGACAGGCCACAGTATTATTTATGACTTGGATTAGTGAACCATGAACTTTGCACAGTTCATACATATATTTGTACCATGTAGAGAGTTGTCTTCTGTAAAGCAAATGGCTTAATTAGTGTGGGTGCAAAAATATATTTTAGCTTTTGAGCCCAAACCAAAATATGGAAATAAGCAAATATAGATTCCGTCGAATTATACGTAATTTATACCCAATTTGAGTCAACTAGTTTGGCCTTGGGCTAAAATATATAATTTTTTCATTGAAACGGTTACCTACATATAAGTAATCAAGTGTCAATGGACTCCGGTCTTCGTGATTCTAAGAGATACAGGAACTCGGTCCCTCTGAGTCTGTCACTCATTCAAATGAGAGGAAATGGTGATAAGGCTAATCATAGTTATCTTTCCCTAGACCTACCATGTATTAGTACTTACTTAAATACCTACTTGTACTTCCTTTATACGCTGATACGCCGTATTGAAATAGGATATAGGATAATACTTGTACTATGACTCCATGAAGCCCCTCAAGAGGCAGGCAGGCGAGAGAGACAGACAGGCTCAGGTTGTTCATTTGGATCCAGCTTGAGCTCTGCTGGAATCCTCCTCCTGGACTCAGTTCTCCAGCTCAGCCCACGGCAGAAGGAAGAGGGATTTCAAGAGCCCAGGAAGGAGCCAAGAGGACCGGTTTCTGCTAATTATTGTCCCCCCCTGACCTTGAGCCAAAATCATTTCACTTTTTTTGCAAGGGTGTCAAGATTGTTTGGATCCTCCACGACTACTACGTAGTACCAAGTAGGAGCTCCACTCTGCACGCCTGACTTTGAGCAAGGTAAGTGCCAACTACTTAATTGCAGCTAATATGTAATTACAGCCTTAGTTAGTAATTAGCGAAGTTTCAGGGCATTTAATTACCATTTTTGCACGCAAATAGAAGGCGTATAGCCATACGAGAGCGTTTAGTTCGAAACCTTGTGCGAAAAATGGCTATTCGGTAACTTTGAGGGATCTTCAATGAATTGATATTATTGCTGCGCAAAACTATAGATTTTAAACTAAATACAATATGCAAATTTTTTGCAATTACTTTTGAGGCAGTATTAAATCTATAGCTGGAAATGAGAGTAGGACCCTTTGCCCTTTTAGTGCCCTACGTCCTCCCCATGACCTGTTTTAAGTAGGAGCAGCTTATGCTTAACATAGCTACAAGTACTAATACTATTTAAGTACTACTAATCGCAAACTTTTTTCTGCCCCTAAAATAATTGGCATCTGTTGTAAACTGTAACTATGGCCCGACCTTTCCGCTCTACACATGGCATTCTCCGCCTGACCTGTCCCTAGCCTTCTCTGTATAATTCTAATTTATGAGGATCGTATCACATGACACGGGACTTACTATGGATTAGTATACGGCATACGGCATCCCGCAGCTGTCAGGATTTTTTAAGGCGTCATTAGTCATTACATATGTGGGCGGATTTTCTTGGGGAAGGTTAAAAGTTAGAATTTCGGATTAGTTTGGCTACAAATTATTTACTACTAGTCCCGACGACGGTATATGTATGTGTGCGAAAAAGGTGATTTTTAAAATCTTGGTAGGCGCGCACTGTACACCGCTCCCCGCTGCAATTTTTTGTATTATTTGAGAATTGTGAATGCACATGATCCTGGTTAATATTTCAAAGCCGACTAATCTGTATCTTGCGCTCAAAGTGTCCGCTCTGCGGTTTCCAGTTATTCCGTCAGTCTTAGCTTTAGCCGCATAATTTCCTGGCATAGGCTCAAAGCTTTCGTTACTACGTTTCCTGGAGCGTAGAATGGTAATTTTCCTCTATAAAATCACTATTTAATGACGTCTGGCTTTGTCCAAAGTTTCTAATTGTATTTAATTGGTCTATTATTGGTTTCAGGGCTGACGACGATACCTGGTCCTCTACTGATATTGATATCTACATTATAGCTACTTGGGGGCGGTTTTATCAAGAAAAGTACGGGCTTGATTGAAGCTGGTGCCTGTAGTGGTCCATGCTGTCGTGTCGTCGAGACGGAAGAAGCGGAATGTAAAGGGCCCTTATCCGACCGGTCTCCGACCCTTGACCTCAAGGGACCTCCTCCCTCTCAAGGAACCTATCACTTGCCTCAAGAGTCCCAAGAGCAAAATGCACTCCCCGAACCGCCAGAATAATGACACTAATGATAATGACACTAAGCGGCCGCTCTCTTTCAAGCAGAAGAAACCGCTTGGTAAGTTCTATAATTATATATTGTAGATTGTAACCGACAATTAAATAGTTTTGACATTATTTCATAAGCATTTCTATATTGAAACAAACGGCGTTCCTACTGGCCGGCTCAATTGGGTTTACTACTACGCATGTGCATTATGTAAAGCTGCGTTTTTTGCGCATGTGTCTTGTGTAAAGCTACGCTTGTGCGCATGCGTATTTTATATTGCTACGCTTGTGCGCATGTGTATTGTGCAAAGCTACATTTGTGCGCATGTATAATCCGTTTTGAAAAAAAATCGCCTTCCAAGATCCATATTTGCTCATTTGCAGTTTTTTTGGTTCTAAAGTATGTATTTTTGGAGCAGCACTATTATTTATTAAGTCATTTAATTTTGCCAATTTTCATTAATCTGTGACACAGTGTAAGGTTTAACGAACTTAGAGCCTGGCTCCAGGAGTCCTTCTCAAATCCAGAAACTTCCAGATATATCTCTTTACTGATGCAATTAATCTGTCTCTGCAGCCTCCTATTTGTATTAAATGTAGGCTAAAGTTCAATCGAATAATTAGGTTTACAAAAACAACATTAGAACCTGCTATACGACCCTACGCGGAATTAAATGCTGTGGTCACTACTAATTATTTCCTCTTGTAATTAGAAAAGACCCGCGCTTGCCTGCGGCGATCTTTGCCCATGCACCCATACGAATGCAGTTTTAGTTCTTAAATTTTCAATAGCTACAGTATATAGTAAAGGCCAGGATGGATTCTCCTGAATTTAGGCCGGGGGTTATCCCGGGGTCAACCATATAAAAATAAGACACTTTGGTATATTGTTAACTCTGTGTAGGAGGACAGGGAATTTCGAGAGTATTTTTATCTTGTATGGAAGGGGAAATATAAATATTGTGCAGGGAGCCTTATCAGGCGTAGCTAGCTGACCTTTGACCCGCCAGGCCTCAGTCCATACCACCACGCCTCCTTCGAATGGACTCTGGGCCTTTTTATTGTTTGCTTTCAGGCGTCAGAAACTGATTAGTTGGGCTTCCCTACTATTCTATTGGTTGGAGGTCAATTGCGTACAAATAGGAGGACGGTGACAGGCCTGTATATATTTAAATGAGTCTTGGACACAATTGGCCCAGCTCCTATAGTTAAATGTAGTTGACAGCTGAGGCCCATGCTCTTGCGTCTGGCTCTTGAGCAAACAAAGAGCTCTTTGTTGGCTTAATCCATGTTGAACATTGAACTATTGAACAGAAGCTTATTTTTTATGTCTTGATGTCTATTGACAGAAGCTTAAGAATCGACACAACATGAAAACTTAGACCTAAGCCAGACACATTAATTACTTTGTGGAACTAATAGCTCACTACGCTATTAATTTTTAATTGCAATTAATCCAATTAATGATTTTGAGCAAACTATAAGATTTATTTTCTGTTCTTTTACAGCAACAAGGAAGGAAGAGGTTGCAGCGATCCGAGTGAAGTTCCCAACTAAAGTTCCTGTAAGTTACATTAACTGGGACCTAATTAAATATTTCCTTAAGTGTAAGTTGCTACGTAAGTGAGGTGTGTCGCTATCGATCAAGGCGCGCCTGATTTTTAGCCGTAAATATGTTGTCTGCTGGAACCTATTGTTAACAGCGCAGTTTTGATCAGGTTTTTGTATTTATAGCTCATCTTACAGTGTTTTCAATGTCGTTTTGAGCTGACTTATTATTCATTGGCCGTCTGTTCTATGTAGGAGGAGGCGCGACGAGCGCGAAAAGTATAAAATTATATCTAAAGCTTAATATTCCGCGCAAGAGTATTTGGTTACTTATACTTTCTTGAAAGTTAACAAAAATGAGGGTTTCAAATCAAAGGCCAAGGTCAACGGCTCAGTCCATATATTTACTTTCTGTGTATAATATGTCTACGTGCATGACCTATGGCCTAATTTCTTGGTGATTCATGATTCAAGAGAACTAAAGTACTGCGCGTTTTGGGGGTTTATGTAGGCTTACTAGTTCTAATGAAGTACGTTCGTGCCGAGGTCATAAAGTTCATATAATAATATGCCTATGACGGAATTAAATGTGTTTTTGGTTTTATATACTGCGAGGCGCTTCAATAGAATTCATCGCTTATGCCGGACACTGGATTACTTAGAACTAGACTCTGTTGATTATAAACCGTGTAGTAATACTTGGTATATCCGATTTAGTAACATGACTCACCCAAATGACTCAAATGATACGATTTTGTCTGCCTTTTGACTGACAGGTAATTGTGGAAAGATACCATAAGGAGCTGGCCCTGCCCACGCTGGACAAGACTAAGTTTTTGGTCCCACAGGAAATCACGATGTCTCAATTTATAACTATTATCAGGTACACAAGTCCTTTAAAGTCAATCTCTCGACTTCTACATAGTACATATATCTGTAGTTATGATAATCTTAACACAAATAACCTTAAATCCAATGCTACAAGGACCTATGTATAATAAAGTACGTATTTCTACCGCTCTCTTCCAGAAATCGTCTGCAGCTAAACTCCCAGCAAGCCCTCTACCTGCTCGTT
Organism: Hypogastrura burkilli; assembly: GCA_034696285.1. NCBI lineage: Eukaryota > Metazoa > Arthropoda > Collembola > Poduromorpha > Hypogastruridae > Hypogastrura > Hypogastrura burkilli. The sequence goes on along the minus strand of JAQFZY010003106.1, from coordinate 1,767 downwards.
AGCAACCGGAACCTGGCCTCCCTGTCCCGGCCCCTGGCCCAAATCTATCGAGACTACAGGGACGAGGACGGGTTCCTCTACGTGACCTATGCCTCCCAGGAAGTATTCGGATAAAATGGCAAAGTCTCTGAAAATAGACATCAAAATCCCCCCAAAGTACACGTCAAGACTTCTAGCTGTATGTAACTTATACTCTGACCTCTGACCCTGAGTCGGCCTGGTTCTGTGCCAAACATCAATTTTTCTACAAGCCTTCCTGGAGTAATGCGGATAGGGTAGGTTAGGAATAAGTTAGGCTAGAATACATGCATAGGTTAACGTTGTGTTTAGGCCTTATAAATACATAGGATAAGTCATGGTTAGGAAAAAACGCCTAAATTGTCCCACTTCTCTCTTGACTAAGTACATGGCACTGAAAGTGCCTTACATGTATACACACATTAAAAAAATGTATGAAAATTACAAATTCTTGAAAAGGTCCATTAAACGAAACTTAAATATTCTTCTCTAATTAGCCGAGGGATCCCTTGGACGCCATTTTGAATGTATGCGCCGTATACATTTTATATGTTATTCTAAACAATAAAATTCTTGGTCTGTGTGTCGATTGGCTCTGTTTCTCTGTTTGTCTTACCTTTACATTATAAATTCATGCATTGTGTATTGTGTGCTAATTACGAGTTAGAATAGAATATTGAAGGACTGCAGACCACAGCGAAGTGCAATAAGGGGATGCTTATGCAAGTCTGCCAAAGGAAATACGTTTTTATCCTTTTGGTTAATCAATATCTAGGGCGTTGGACATACCATACATTGTGACTATATCCTGAATAATGCTGTTCATGTAGACTGTGCTAAATGATTCTTGCTAATTAGTCCACCTATCACCGGCTTTTGTCTGTCCATAGAAACGAACTAACCGCAATCACATGCAGGAAAGTTAGTCAGAACGTCATGCAGAGATATCTACATAGTATAGAGCCTTAATGTTTCTGTAGACTCTGCTTGTAGTTAAACGTCAGCTGACTCCATCTTTGAAACAATACTACAAGTCATCGCCGAATTCGGACTTCATTGTATATTGCTGCCAGCATGCTGAATCCGTAACCGGTATAAGGTACGAATTACGGATTGCTTCATAAAGATACGTATAACTCGTCTGAGAGATCAGATGCTCAACAGATCAATCAAGAGGAACCGGTTTTATGTCCCGACCCGAATACCTACAGTGATAAACCGTTGTAACGGGCATATAGCGAAGTAGCGGAGCGAGATAATGACCTCACCAATATATAATTTTGACCTACTTGCGCTGTCTGCAATTGACAGGTCGAATTTTCGAACCCAGACCCAACAAAAGTCGCAAACAAAAAGCTATGTCCAATACCAAGACTAAGTTTACAGCTAGAATAGGAAACCAATTGTTGAAAATCTTCATGAATCGGTTCAAAGCGGTTCTGGCGTTATAGAGACTGCTGCAGCCATAATAGTTTGACCTCTCCAAGGTCAAGGGAATGTGTTAGTTCAACCCGAGTAGTGCCGTTCGAAAGAGGTAATACCGAAAAGGTAATACCGGTCAAAGGACAGCTTACTTCACAAATAATCCCGGATTAAAGATGAATTGACCTTAGAGTTGACCCGGTACGAGGTCAAACTATGCAGCTGTGAAATTAAAATGAAACAGAAATTAGAAATAGATTGACGGAAACATTGCTCCAAACGGTGTAGTGGTTCTTGAGTTATTGAGGCGACTCGGACATACGGACA
>JAQFZY010003105.1:0-10268 GCA_034696285.1 Hypogastrura burkilli | reverse complement strand
GGATCCGAATCAGACCTTTACACTGCCTACATTCGGCATGCCAAAGGCACATAATTTCCCTGTAGATATGTTCCAGACTGTTTACGTAATTTTTGCGGATTCAAGAAATTATGGAACATTTGAAATAAATTAATTATTATAAAATATATCATTATTTTATATAATCACATAAATATTTACATAATGCTAATGATATCCGTAGTTACTATTAATAAATTCTCAAATTACGCCTCATAGCCACGAAGGCTGTACTGCGTGCAGGGAAAGCATTATACATTATGGCTAGGCGCGCTTTGCACTTATAAACGTAGTGCACGGCGTTAAGCTTAGCTCGTAATTCTCGAGAGTAATTTAATAAGAGACTTCCTAGTTTCCCCCATTTAGACTCACAGGTTGTGAGTTCGTGTGAGTGGCCTTAGGTACACTATACAGGATAATGTTATGCTATATGGTATGCACATACGAAGATTTGTTTAGCCTTTAACCCCAAAGGTCAGCGTCGTAAGAAGGGCAGAGACTGGATCTGAATATATTAGATCGCTTCCTCCTTCCAACGATACGCAAATAAATTGGACAAACACGTTATGAATGCAGGAACGGTTACTCAACTTCCAGACTCTACTATTACTATGCTGCATACTGTAATACAGTATAATGCAGATTAGATCAGTTATACGTGCAAGTCGTCCAATTCCTAGCACAAGATCCAGATCGACCTCGAGTGGGAATTGGAGTTGACAGTTTACATCACCAAGGATGGCCGTCTATTTATATAAATAGAGATTCTTTATTTCTTAGACAAATCCCAATTCACTTCTCAATTTTGGAAGATATTCAAATAACTGATTTCTGCATTTATTCAACTGCAGAATTAATGTGACTGGCGTTGAGGTTCGGAATAATTTGTTATTTGAAAAATGTTTATTCCAAATTGAGTGCGTAGGAAGCGGATGTAAATCAACAAGTATGATAAACTACTGTACTGTAAATGATTTCCGATCCAATGTTGACATTGGCCGGATGTTTGTCCTGCCAATGCTCACTTTAGTGATCTGATCTGTATGATTTTGCGGATGATAGCTCATCCTCCTGGAAGCATTGGCTGAAATAATGATGAACGGTCGGTATAGTGTATATGCCATCCTGTTCTGATTAATGATCCGAGAGGACTCGTATAATTCTGTCGAGAGGCCTAGGAAGCGGAAGACTGGTCCTGGTCCCATAGCCTAATTCACCGAATCATCTGACCGCATAATTCGGGCTTATGGTTTTCCATATGGACACAATACTGCGTATATGTATAGAATCTACCCGGCTCAAGCCAAATCCATTAAAGTCTCGTAATCCGAAAACAGAGTTCAACTTAGGCCCATTGTTTCAGATGCTGGTCCCTCAATACGGTAGCGTACTTCCTTCTATTACTGTAGAATTGTATTGTGAAGGGACTGACTATCTATGTAGTACATATATAGGAAGTATTCATACCCGAGCCGGTCCTCTTCTAATTTCAGTTCAAAGCTTTGATGCTCTTTTAACTTATTCCTTCATCCAGTCTTGCTGGAGAAAGCTAGGCCTGGAACTCAAGCCTGAACTATTGGGCCCGGGTCCAAAAATAGTATTAGATTAAAATGGGACTCCTCCATACGATCACACGCTAAAGGAGTCGGAATTTAGAATAATTATTTCTGGTTTAGCGGAGGCTGTAGCACGGGGAGGAGCTCATAATGATTTCCATCCATTTCAAAGGTTCCTAGAAAGAGGTGACAAGGATATCGGAAGTCAAGAGGATTCTTATGGACTCAGCATGGGACCTTCAGGGATTCGGAGAAGGAATGAATAAGACCCAATTTAAGGGAAATAATGAATAGGTAGAGTAGTACTACGTGTTGAGTCCAATATCAAGATTAACCTACTACGCTGGAAACTTGAGTAGAAAGCTTAAGCTCATAATATGTATTTAGTACAATAAATATAACTGTTGTCAGACTTTCCCTGCAGGTACTATGTACACAACTATGAATCTAAAGCCAAGGCTTGGTTTGACTAACAAGAAGTTACATTATAACTAAGTTTTTATAGGTATTGAGTAATTCTATTAATACTATCCCTTCGTATTAGCCGTTCCAATTATAATTTATTCATTGCATAACTGCCGAACAGTAGAAAAATCTTATTCCTTTAAAATATTTGGCTTTGAAGTGACTATTAGTTCATTCGTCCTAACAGGTGAAAATACCACAAAATTTCGGATATATTTAGGGAGAAAATACTTCAAATTTTGTTAAATTAAAATTAAAAGGTTAGAGTTAAAAATCGTTAAATTTTGCCCGCCAACAGATCTCCATGCGACGTATTTTTAGCGCGCGTCTTCCGCTTCAGTTAACAATATAGTTCTCTGTACAGCCAGAAAGAATTTAATATGTTTCTTGCGCTCCGTACAGTGATCACTGACAACGTTCAATCAAGAATAATTTCGCATACAGTCGTGTAGATTTAATTTTCTTTGGAAACGCCAGCATTAATTTAAATCACATTTTTCGAATCAGCCTTTTGTGTACAATCGGGCAGTTTCGATATAAATATTTTATTTAGGACCAATCAGTGCAGTTTGATCCACATTAAAAAAAAAATTACTTCAGATATTTCATATTGCATTTCACCCAACTTATAGCCTACGTTAACTCAGAATCAATTTTTTTTTAAAAAAAAAACGTAATACAAATTGTGTGGAAACAGATAAATCAATATGGAGTAAAAAATAAGCCTAAATCATTTCAAAGCGTTTTTTTGAAGTGAAATCCATTATTTGACTTCTTCCTAAATATGAATTCAAACCCTTTGAATTTTTCACTCATCGAATTATTTTTAGCAAACTGCGTGGATATCGGTGGCAGGCTAATAATCAATTTCAGGATCTTATTTAATTATTTAAGGTACCTCAAAACTGGGCCATGTATACTTTCATAGCTTTGACGCCTCGCAAAGTATGATTTTCTTGCTAATTTTACTTTTGTCTCGAAATCCTTCCTAGTTAAGCTTTTGGGGCCATAATATGAAGTCCCAAAGTAACTTAATTTAGTGGTCGTACGTGGAATCCGCCTAAAATGTGATTAATCGACTCCTTACCGCAAACAGCAAATAATAATGAGTTCCGGCCCAAAATGCATTAATTTCCCCCCAATCCCATTAAATGGAGACACAAATCCAATTTTCCTTGCCCATTATTTAATGGCAGCCTTTGACTCTCTCCGAAGGTCCTTCCTCTGAACTAATCCCCAAAGTTCACAGGTGAGCGCGGAGCCCGGAATCAAATAAAAGCCGCTCTATTAAGCCAAAGTGCTGGGCCGAGGGAAAGTTCCCCCCGAAATCCTGTTTGGAACCATAGTCGGACTTCCAGGAGCCAATCAAGCTCAAACTTTGGCGGATTTAGCCTACACGTAGCACCGTGGTAGTCCGTGTTACCGGAAATGGGGGAACCTTCAGGTTCCACGGAGAGCCAAGAAAAATAGAAATAGTAAACTTTGTCTTAGGCTAGGCTAGGCCGATGTCATGGTATAAATATTTTATTTTTTACCTTTTAGACGCAATACAAAATATACCTATCAATAAATACGATCGAAGAGAATATGATCTAGAAGAATTAAATTGGTACTATTATTAAATTTTTTCCAGCCAATCGAAAGAAGTATTTAAAATTTGTAAATACAAAGTGTTGACACTAGAAGCAGTTTTACTTGAAGAGTCATGGGCATGACTTTACATACAGGCTCGTATAAGCTAATGGCTTGTGCGAGCCTGAAGCCAAGAACAATAGGTTGGTTTGGACAGCTTCGAATCTGCATTAAAAGTATTGCAGATACTTTCCTAAATAATTTTTGCAATTTGTGACCATGGATTTGGACAATAATTTAAAGGTAGGCTAGTTCAAGCTAGGTTAGGCTCCATAAAGTTATGGTAGCGAGTTTGATAATTTGCGAATTTGTACAATTAGCGGCCAAGAATTCGCAGAATAATCTCAACGGCTTGCATTAAAATATTTACATCTGTTTTAATATTTAGTGCTCACGTTGTCACTTCCTAAGAGCGCATAATTGCTTACTTTGAACGTTAACATTTTACAGAAACATTTAGTGCCAAATGGGTTCATATGTGCGGTAAAATAATTTTATTTACATTAGGACTACGCCTGCGAGAAAATAAGGCTAACAATTTTAAAAAAATTATTAGCTAAGTCTTTTTTCTTGTTGCGGATACTATGATCTCTATATACGACCTGGTGATTTTGGCAAATTGTGCCTAATTTTTCCAAATTTTGCCAGGTTTTACCAAATTTTGCCAAATATTGCCAAATGTTGCCAAATGCTGCCAAATGTTGTCAAATTGTTCCTAATTTTGCCACACTTTGACAAATTTTGCCCAATTTTGCAAAATTGTCCATAAATGATGTAGACCATAATCCGTGCCCCCGGGACTCACCCACAACGAGCGTGGTCATGTCCGCCACGGCCAGATTGAAGAGATAGTAGTTGGTGGCAGTCTGCATGTACTGATTCGTGAGGATCACAATCATGGTCGTCACGTTCCCAAAGACGCCCGTAATGAATATCAGGACGTAGACGACGGTGATCGGGATGAGCGTCTCGTAGACGAGGGACTTGTTGCCCAGATGGAGCTTCAAATGGGTCCCAACGTCAAAGGCCCCGGTCCCATTGGGATCCAGGAGCGTCCCCACGGGCCCCTCCGTGGTCCCCAAGTCCCAAACGCCCACATCCATCCCCGGCACGACCTCACAGAATCAACCCTCACCAAAGTCCATTCTCGGCACACCAAACTCGGAGGCTCCCTTGGAAAAATGTGCAGAGTCACAAAATGTTCCCAGTAGTGCCAAGTGCCAATGCTCCTCCTTGGTTCCTCCTCTGCCCTCGACTGACTGGAATTGGGAAGAGCCGAACTCGAGGCCCGGACTATATTTTTGCGAAAGAGTGCAAAAAAGCTGGCCAGGGCTGGTGCGCCGGGCCAGGCTCATCCGATTATTAAACTGTTCCCTAAATTAGTCCAGCGGCGGCCAGCGGGACGGGATCCGCAGTTTGGGCCAGAGCCAGCATGACGGGAATTAAAAAGTGGTCAATCAGGATCATAAATGACAGGGAATGGAGCCGGGACCTGGATATACACTAATTCAAAAGCTCGATATTCCTTTGGAGCTAAAGCCATGGCTTATATTCAAGATTTTAGCAGTTTAGTCTACAGCAAATTACGGAAATTAGGTAATGGCCTTTGGACCAGCTTTATGAAAATAGCAAAAGCTTTCATAATTTATATTTAATTTTTATATTTTAATTATATTTAATTTATACCAGTTTGACGCCGTGGAAATTAATTTTTCTGAGTCTACTTTAACTTCGTAAGTAGATCCATATTAGGTTTTATTTTAACTAGTAACACATTCGTTGGAAGGCAAAAATAATTGTGGTGATGCTGTCAAATATATATATATAAGTATTTTAGGCCTAAACACCTAGATTTGCTCTTATATATATAATATAAGTATAGTACATATAATATATATAATATATACTGATCCTGAGCAGTATTGCCATTTCTGAAGGTGCCCTAATGAAGTGTTCACGGGTCCCGTGGCTGCCTATTTCATAATTTGCTTTAATAGGCCATAAGGTCCCCTTAACTATTCAAACAGAGCTCGGGAATCATTTTATCTGCCAAGGCGTCAACTGCAGAATCCTCTTCAAACAGTTTCGGATTCTATTGGCATTGGCACAAGGCTCTTTTCGGCATTCAAGACCTTCGTCTAACTTCTCAGCCTTTTATTTGATTTGCTCACAGTCCGGATTTGAATACATATTTACACTTATAAGGCTGCTCAAAGCCAAAACTTTAGTCAGTGAATTAAATTAGGTCCTTCTTAAAAACTGCATTAAATAACTACTATTGAGTGCTTTGAGCCCATTCACAAACTTTACTTTATATCTATAAAATTAAATATAGTTTGAGCTATAGAGTTTTTCATACATTTAGTTGTACTTAATTTGCTAATACGTAGCAGCCTGCTTCCCATTGCCAAATCTGTAGCCTTTACATGCCCTGACCATACTTTCAGAGTTCTGGCGTGTGGGCGGGCTCAATTCAATTCATGGACAAATAAGGGAAATCAGTCACAGGCATTTCCTATACGAATTCATATCTAGTACCTAGTCATCGTTTTACAGACTAAATGCTCGTAGCTCGTACCATAAAAACGTGGACAGAATCAAATAGTTAGGAATTGTCTCTTAAATTCCGGTCTACTCCTCAGAGAATACAAAGGCTGTAACATAGAAGGATTTGCCAAAGGCCCACGCGACCTTGGCAAATCGTAGCCGGGCACATGAATAAGGTTCTGATTAGAATTGCAAATTTATTGGGAAAAAAGCTTCCCGTGCTTATTTGATGTTGAACCCGTGTAGCGGCAACTTTGGCAATTTGCTGAGTTAATGTAGAAGGGAACTAATTAATTTTCGGTGTGTAGTTCACTATAGTACGGAGCACCCAACTTTTATTATAACCTTGGCTGGGTTGGGCAGGCCAAAATGATTGGGCTCTATTATGTGGACTCGGCCTCAACATGGCATGGGACCAAACCGGTTTTCCGGGCTTCATTGTACTCTAAGCTACAATATACTGTCTACGTCTACACTATCCTACATCCAGTAACATAGGTAACATGCGTTTAATTAGCCCAACTTTTTATGGTTTCATGGTGAGTCCCAACTACTGCATTGTATAAGGAAAGGCTCTTAATTACTATGGCGGAAATCTATTGGGCTTTTCTGGATTCCCTTAATTACGCCATTAATGGCTGACCTAGTCTAACTTCCACTTTGTACACAAGTCCAACATAAGGGTAGCAACTACCCAGCCAGCAGCTTATTCGTGTATAGTTTATATTGTAATCTTCTATTACTCCCATGTGTGCCTTTCTGTTACATATAGTAGCTGGGCAAAAAATATATGGATACTGCAAAAAGTGTCTGGAACTGATATAATTAGAACTCCAGCGGAGAAACAGCTAAGGAGCAAAATATCTCGGAAACATTCTCGAGAACGGCTCAATATTATTCAGGCACAAAAAATATAGATTTTCTGCTAAAACAAAATGTCGTGAATGAGTCAACTGAGTCAGAAGTGAATATCTACATAGGAAATAAATAGTATTATAATAAAATAGTAAAATCGGTCGTAGTGTGATATAATAAACGGCGCGAAGGCAGTGAACATTTAACGTAATAAAGGGAAAGCCTGTGTGATGAAAGGCAGAGGCGCTGAGGCAAAAGTGAGCTAATCTTGTATCTAATTCAAGCAAGAAGCGCTCAACCGAAAAATTGACGACAAACAAATAGCTTAGCCAAAAATGACAACCTTACACTCAATTTTTAATATGGTTTTCATTTTCCAAGCCTATAAAAGCTTTTTGCAAAAAATTCAATATTTAACACAAAAAAATATGGGTTGGCCTGACTATAGGAATAGCCTTGCCTTGTGGTTCTGGCACGAAGAGATCAAATTCAATTGAACCTGAAAGGGATTCAATTTTCCCATTGAGCCGATCCCTGACTTTCTCCAGGCCAAGAATAATAATAAGACTCAATACTCTTCATCTCCGCCAAAAATGCTTTCTTTTCCAGGCGAGGCGGGAAGTCCTCAAGCGTGAAATTAGATTGGGCGGGAATGGGCTACTAAATGCAGTAGGACGGGACAGCCCCGTGCCAAGTTCATCATTATCTGGCCCCTACCTACTCCTTTAATTCCGCTACATCATCTTGCATTGCTCCATGGAACAATTTTGCTTTGACTGGCATTTAATTGAGATTTTTAAAAAAGCTGACTTAGCTTAGCAAAATGGGAACATTTTGGACTTTTTTTGTGCAGCCTGAATTTATTAAATCTTATGTGAGCCTTTTTCCTGTACTCCATAAGGGCTTATTATGACGGCGGGCTTTCTCCCGGAGGACTCCATGTCAAGTGTCAAGTTAGAGGAGGCTCTTGGTTCGAGTGGATTTGTTTTATTGTGTACTACAAGTGTTTTGGCACTTGAGCCAAGGCTTGGCCAAACACTAGGCACTGCTAGACAACGTGATTCTGATTAAAGCTATTTTAGCTTGGGATTCCTACAGTCAGACTCCACGACAATTACAGTCCAGTTTATAATTTAAATATATTGCTAAAAATAATTGAGAGTTAACCAATGTAATAGTTCCATGTATTTATGAACAAGGATTATATATTTAATTATAGTGATAACGATCAGTAATTAAATACTTCAATATGCATAAGCTCCAGCTTCCCAAAGAGTCTGGAACATAGACAATGGATTCCCCTCTGTTTTGGCTACTTGAGGTCCTTAAGCCCACTTTCACCTAGAAACCTCAATGCATAAGTATGCACAAGTCGTACCTGTCCGCGTGTGGGAAGCCCATTTCCTGCCGAAATTCATCAATTAATTAAGGCATGGGAGTCCTGAATGGACGGAAGTCTAAATCAATTCAAGCTTTGGCAGCGAATCGGAGACTCCAGCAGCTCCAGTATATAGCTCTTCCATATATGCACATTTCCTCAACCCTGGAGAACATGTACACAAGGCTTAGTGTATGCAGAAGGAAACGGAGGTTTGAAAAGGCTTAAGGAAATCCTTAAAGATTGCTTTTCCAAAGTAAGTTTCGATTGGGATTCAGCGGACACGTTAGGAAGCTAAAGGCCGATCAATACAAATATCTGTTGAGACACTATGCATGACTCTACTTACAGTACGGTAAGGAAGTCTTATTCTAATTGTTTGGGATCCTTCCCCGTTCAAATGAAGAATGGGGAATGCAGGTCAAGTATGTTATTTCTGGAAATGTAGCCTGAAGCATGCAAATTGAGAGTTTTGGGCTTGAGCGCCAAGCACTACTAGCGCGCAGAGCTTGACAAATGATGGGCATGGACAACCATTGTGCTGCTGTGCTCCACTCTGTATTGTCCAGTTTTGAAGGGATCAGCCTATTGATTCCTCGATTTGTCCCGGCAACAAAGGAGCTGTCCAGAAAGAAGATGAAGGCTTTCTTGTGGATCGAGAAAGTGAACATGATCTGGAAGACGGAGCATAATAAGTCCAATATCCGCTCCTCTAAATAGATTCAATGTAAGAAGAGCCAAGCATAAACCATCTTCAGATGGCCGAAGTAAGTGCTCCGTAATCCTAAATTTAAAGGTATTAACATTATTATAACATTATTATTATTATAACAATATTATAAATGTTATAAAGGTATTATAACATTTACAAATATCACGTAATTGTCGTGATTCTGAAGGCTAAATGTACTTTGTGCTGTTCAAAAAAGTTAGATTAGGTTATGTTTGGTTAGTTTTTAATATTATGGCTGATTTTGTAACTGGTAAGTTAATTTTGTCCAGTTTATTCAGTATTTTCAGTTTTGTATTATTTCGCACAGGTCAATGCCAACCAATACAAATATCACGTAATTCCCGTGATTCTGAAGGCTAAATGTACTTTGTGCTGTTCAAAAAAGTAAGATTAGGATATGTTTGGTTAGTTTTTAAAATTATTGCTTATTTTGTTACTGGTAAGTTAATTTTGTCCACTTTATTCAGTATTTTCAGTTTTGTATTATTTCGCACAGGTCAACGCCAGCTAATACAAATATCACGTAATTCTCGTGATTTTGAAGGTTAAATGTACTTTGTGCTGTTCAAATAAGTTAGATTAGGTTATGTTTGGTCAGTTTTTAAATTTATAGCTGATTTTGTAAACAGTAAGTTAATTTGTCCACTTTATTCAGTATTATTAATTTTGTATTATTTTACATAGATCAACGCCAGTCAATACAAATAACACGTAATTGTCGTGATTCTGAAGGCTAAATGTACTTTGTGCTGTTCAAAAAAGTTATATTAGGTTATGTTTGGTTAGTTTTTAAAGTTATTGCTGATTTTGTAACTGGTAAGTTAATTTTGTCCACTTTATTCAGTATTTTCAGTTTTGTATTACTTTGCACTGGTCAACGCCAGCCAATACAAATATCACGTAATTCTCGTGATTCTGAAGGCTAAAAGTATTTTGTGCTGGTCAAAACCGTTAATTAGTTTATGTTTAGTCAGTTTTTAAATTTATAGCTGATTTTGTAACCAGTACGGTCATTTTGCATACTTGATCCAGTATTTTTAATTTTGTATTATTTTACATAGATCAACGCTAGTCAATACAAATA
>JAQFZY010003104.1:0-10271 GCA_034696285.1 Hypogastrura burkilli | reverse complement strand
ACTGCTGCGTATTACTTTAGTGGTCCTACGCGGAGTTTCGTAAACGAATTGGAACCGATTATACAATTAGGTCATCATACCAGTTTTAATCATAGATCATAATCATAACCGATTTACAACTACTTTGTTACTTGTAAATTTTTATTATAATTCTTTTATAGGGGGAAAAAGTTAAAGTTAATCTTTAAGAATTTCGGATTTATAATTTAAGCATATAAGTACCTACGTTTTTAAATAATTTATTTTAATACTTAATTTTTTATGTTTTTGCTATAAAGATGTACCAATTTCTCTGAGTCTAAATTGGGATATTCAAGGTCTTATTCGCTACTCGAATCAATTACATGCAGCATGTGTGTGTATCTTGTATAACGGTACAAACTGTTTACCGTAATCAAATCTTCTTTAAAATGTCAAATACAAGTGCAGAGACCCGCAGGATGTGTTTAAAACATTAATTTAACCAAGTACTTAACTAGGTAAGTACGGCCAGGAGGTGACTACAAAATTCTGAGTATTTATTACTAAATTGTAATAAGTACTAGTGTATTCTTCATATGAAAAGTAATACTTACTAGTAATACTTTCTCCGAGTAGTAAGTACTCATTCGCCGGTTTTGGTACAAGTAGTAAGAACTAAGCTATTACTCTTTCTTCATATCAACGGTAGTATTTATTACCAAATGGACTAATTTCATACCACCCAATGTATGTATATCATACAATCATACTGCTAGGTACACACAGTTACTTCGCGTATGATTGACTAGGCAAACCTCATTAGAAATCACTCAGGCAAAAAGGCATGTTGGTTGGTGTTTCTCACTTACCTCAAATATTTACCTGCGAGGAGTAATACTTTGGCATAAAAAATATGGCATGAAGCCGAGGCCTGCGATTGGCCTGCCGTCACTGAAGGAGCCAGTCAGAGACCATAATTTCTGGGAGTGGGCGGAGCATAGGGGGGCCAGAGAGAGGAGATCCAGGCGAGGAGGAGGCTTCAATTACGCATGGGTGTAGGAAAATAGGAAATTGCTGCTCAACTAAAGGTAGGTCCGGACTCCGGACAAAGATAATTAAGGCGGGGAGTACAACCGGTAGACAGTAGAGGGCTAATAACTATTAGTAAGTACAGTAGTCATTAGCCACTGGGATTCTCATTTTATTTTAAATTGGTTGCCCGGACTTAAATAGCACATACGGACATTCTGTAGCTTATCTGTTATTTTGTGTATCAGGTATCGAGCTGACTTGACTGGGTGCTGGTCTGTCATATAGCATTTATAATAGCTTGACGCCCGTAGCCGGTGTTTTAGTCTATATATAAATCAGATAGCGGGATGTCTAGTCGTTTTTCCACATCTAAATAATCTTTATTATGCTTTACAGCTCTTATCAAGATGTCATTTTCGAAGGAATTGAGGCGACTTACTGACCTGCCACTGATGAGCCAGCCGGTTTTGGTTGGGCACGAAATTCAAGTTCATTTGAGTAATGTGGAGTCGCCGCGGAAAATTGCACTTCAGCCTCTTACTAATGACCACGAACTGAGCCTTCTGGAGAGTCTTCTTCTTGACTTACCAAAAGTCGGTCCTTCGGTTGACTGTGTCTCTGAGGGAACTATATGGGGAGCAAACTACTCAGAGGACGGTCAGTGGTACAGAGGCGTGGTCAAGCGTGTTGATGAAAAGAACAAGAAGGCGGAAATCTGTTTCATTGATTATGGGAATTTTGACATGGTTGACATCGAGACGGGGCTTCGCTATTTATCTGATCAATTGCTCAACTTTCCACCCATGGTCTTTGAGTGTCAGTGGCTTCAGGCTTCACGTAGCAGTGAACCACATACGGAATTGAACGCCTTGATTGATGCTGATCAGCCAATTACGGTGAAGATCGTGGAAACGAAGGTACCCCCATTTGAGGTGTCTCTGACGCTTGGAACCGTGGAAGATGGTCCTGTTGTTGTAATTATCAACGAACTTTTGCATTCGAAAAATAGCTTAAATGGACCCTCTCTGGACACTTTTCCTGACATTGGTAGGTGTAGATGTTATGATTTCTTTCTTTAAGTTTTTAGTATACGAGCCTTTTTATATACTGTGTTGCCGAAGAAAGCTTCTACTTCGGCACCACTGTCCACTGCTCATGAGAGCCGTACTCTTCAGCAATCTACTTTCTTTGTTTTAGAACTTGGACATACCGAGGTTTCCCCCAATGTTTTGGAAATACAACCTTCAACCCAAAATGGAAATGGATTGGTGAGAGTTTGATAGAACTAAAAAACTGTCACTAGCTTTACTTAACCCTTTTCTTTGGATTTATTGTTTACAGTCGCCTGAAATGGGACACTTTGTTGACAAATTGTCTAGTTTTGATGCCGCCTTGGACCGCTTGAAGTTTCTTACCAATGATGCTAGCAAACAGGCTGAAAAATACTTTAAAACCACTGAAACCTTATTAAGTATGAGTAATGGTCAAAGTATTCAGTTGGAAAATTTGATAATTAAGATGAATGCTATGGAAGCGGAAATCAAGGATCTGAGAGCAAAAGGGAAGGAGAATCGGGCTGCTGTTATTCCTGAGCTATCTGGTAATTTTCTGACAATTCTTCTTTAATAATTTATTACTATGTATCTTGCATTTCCTTCTTATATCAAAAGAAATACATACTTGTACATTTTCAGTTAGCTCATCGAGCGGAAAATCGGGATTAACGGAAATCGTTTTATCACTGGGTAACATGTTGAAGGAGCAGCACGAAATCACAAATCAAGTCGCTGAAGCCTTGACTGAGGAGGCCAGTGAAATCACAGAGAAATACAATACGCTCAAGGAAGAGAACATCGCCTTGCGCTTATGTGTTAACAATGCTGGCCTCTTCTGAAGCTAATAAACATCTGTAGTTCCAATTATGAATTTGTTACATTTTAGACTAACTCTTATTTACAAATGTAGTGGGTTCTTCTGTTTTTTTTTTTTTCTTTTCTAGCTATTTCCCTTTCGTACTACTTTTGTGGTACGTTTTAAAATGTTAATTCAATTCCCATTCAATACAGTGTCCAAATCAATAACAACTTTTGAATGTAATAACACAATAACAATGAATACTCGGGTTGGCACATTTATACAAGCTCCTAATTCGATTCATAATAGCCGTACTTTACCTGTCGGTAAAATTAGAACGGCTTGATGTCAATGATATTCAAGATAATATAAAAATAATGGTAATTTACTAACTGTACGCCGTCGTATTGACACTCACTAAGTACGCTTCACGAGTTTTCATTTCAATTCAAATAAGTCAGCTATATTGACAGGAAACGATGCCCAGCTAGTTAGTCGCCAAGAGTTCGAACTTTTTACTTTACATCAGCTTATTCGCTTCATAAATGTAGTTTTCCGTGAGCTTCAATAGGAAGTAAAGAATTAAACTCAGACACATTACAAGTGCTCTGACGAGCTCTTGCGTGTCGCCTGCTCTTATAGCCATTCACTTTCAATTTGGCCTTGAGCTGATCGAAGCAATCCGGCTCGGGAGTAGATAGTGTTTGAGTCCGGAATTAACCGACTACAGAATTTTGGTCCAACGTCGATATTTGCGAATTCACACGTTTAGTTTGGGCTAAATTCTAAATTATATATTATTTGAGAACTGATGAGCAATTTTTGGGGCTCGGAACTGAATAGCTCAAGTTGCACTAAATTCTGCGACCGCAACTGTAAAAGGAGCCGGTTTCAAATCGTTAAGGTTAATTTTAGGTCCCACGTTTGGTAGTCGTAAACTTTGCCACCCAATAAAATTATACAAATATCACTCTTAATATTCTTCGTAATCTAATTAACATAAAAGCATTAGGTTTGGTAATACGATACGCTAATAGTCGTCCACTCTATCAAAGCAATAGGTTAGCGATGCCTAAACCGGTAAAAACGTAAAAATGAAATAAGTTTTCACGGGAAGTTTGGGTCGTGTCATTGTTCAGTGGCACCTTTTAGGTGTACTCCGCACGTTGTTGACGATAATACATACATAGTTAAGACTAAGAATCATGCAATTAGTTCCGTAATTTTGAAATGTGATATTGGTGTAACCTTTGGCCGTTTGACCTCAAGAGTGATCGGAGTCCGGGATATTTCAGAGCATAAATGATTGTAGGTAAGTAATAAGCAACGTAGGAACTTTTGGTTTAAATACCTACCTTAAATATGTTGCACATTTGGACTTATGGCTTATGGTAAAAATTAAATCGTACTAGGTATTGTTATTGTTATTCATTATTCGTATTCGTAGGCCAGGAAACAGGCCTGATTCGGTTACTAAGTGCCCAAATTAGGCGTCAGCACATTTGGTCACGTTCCAGAGTACACAGATTCTCTCCTTACGTAGTAATTCGGTTGCTGAGTAATCGAATCTGGCCTGTGTCCTGGGACTGTTAGGACGTCAGGAGAGTTAATTTATTTTGGGTTTTATTTTTACTCCGCTTTTTGGCAGTAGCAATTTACTTTTGCCCTAATCTTAAGCGTTATACATGCCTACCTAACATTGACATGCCAAGGTGAAGGTACCCACTCATTAATCTGTGTTTCGTTTATTTACGTATTTAGAGTCAATCTTCCTATTTGGGGTCACCGGAATTTCCATTCTGTTCGGTTTTGGCCGAACATTTGCAGCTGCCAAGAAGGAGGACCCTACAATTTTTGATAAAGAAGTAGCATTGAGATTACAAGGGAATGCACTGGCTAGAAGAGCTCTGGGTTGGGGCACATTTTATGCCTTTACAACTGTCGGCCTCCTAACTTTCGGTATTTGGAAGTGCCTCAAAGTTGACAATGTAAGTTGGATTTGGATTGTATGAAAGTGAATGGGAGTTAGGGTTAAGGTACTGTGTACTGTATTGTTATTATAGTTGGTAGTTGTAGGCTTTTGGAAGTGCATCAAATATTATATACTTACCCTGGAGGTATATTTTTATTTTTATTTTTTTTTACAAGCGATTCGGTTGGAATTCGTATTAATGACTAGAAATAGTTGATGCAGCCTATCCGGGACCGTCTCCTTGCACGAATGGTTTCAAGAGACATTACAGCCTCCCGCAATCTGTGAGCCAGGAAACTGCTAATTAGTCTATGCTGTCTTGTATGCTTACAGCTTCAAGAGTTTCGAACCAAGATGGGGAATGCTCTTCCAAGAATTTCCAACCCAAACCCACAAGGGAAAACGGAGTTTAAGAGCCTAACAGACCTTCTCCAGTACATCATTGATGAAGATACTCGGATCAAATCCGAAAAAGTCTCGACGCCGGAGAAGAAAGGCCTTGGGAGTGAAGATAAATAAAACTAGTCAGTGTCATCATCAGTCCTACTCCTACTTACTACTAGACAAGAAAAAAATCATGCACGACATCGGATGCTAGAGATTGACTCTGCTCAATGACCGCGGATTCTGCCTACCTTATTGGACAAGGTTCGAAACGCTGTGTGGACAGAGCTTAGCCGTACTCCATGCCGCGCTTGATCGTTTGATGGGCTTATTAAAGTTTCCATTTCCAGCAGGTTGGCCATGAACCATGATATTGCCATTTAATACCGAAAATGTAACCCAATTAATACTTACCTTGTTAATTATTGTATAATAAATCAAATACCTTTAGGTGTGTTTACAAAATATTCCAGCTTGTAATCTGACCTTAGTTAGATAATGATTTGATATTCGTGTCGTGTAAAAAATATTGATTTTAGAGTAAAATGTCAAGAGATAAATATATTAAGCCATATTTAATCAAAGTTACTCTTGTTAGATTAGGTAAGATTAGGTTTGCGCTCCGAAAAACTACACAAGCGTTTTTGTTATTAGCTTCTCCGTTAGTTTTATGCTAAAAGTCGTCATTTTTAGTGTAGATACTTAGCCAGTATCCCAGTACTCATGCCATTATAAAAAGCACCTGAGATCTTTTAATTTCGCCCGTGGGATGATTTATTTGCGCGCCGTTTATTAATACAGAGACACAAAATAGGAGTGCCCAACTATTATGCAATTTATTAAAAATACGCAATTATCAGAGTGCATTTATTTTCCTTGTAAGAATTTGCATCAATTATTAATGGAGGACCGGGGTGAATCACCTAAGGTCAGCAGCGCAATATGTACTTCGACCAATAATTCTATAATTTCGACTAATTAATAGCACTATTTTTATTAGATGTTTCTAAAAAAAATCGGTACAAATATAAATAGTTGAATTTTCTGGGAGCCTCCTGTGCCCTTTTCTGAATTCGGATTGGAATTCTGCTCAGTATTCCAAATTGTGGGATGACAGGGCATCCGGTGCTACCTATAAATTCCAATGACAATAAGCTCATAGGCATGCAGTATGATCCTGTCCGCCTCTGCCTGTCGTCATGTCAGGCCGTAGAGGAAGGGTGTCCTCTGTCCTCCTCCTTTTTTCTGGCCCAAGGACGACAGGTCTCCTCAATCTTTGTAGTAGTCAATGTCCATGACAGTAGTATAAGACGGACGGACCCCCATGCTTCTGTGCATAGAGTCGTCTGTCTTGTGCTGAGCTTTTCTCTTTGTGGACTCCTTCCCTCGTTTTTTCCTTGGTCCTACCAGCAGCCGCCTTTGGGCCGTTTTGGCTCCTCTCCTGTCCCAAAACTCCGTGTCCTGCCTCCCTGCCCGCCAGCCTCCTTGCCTATCTATATCGCCACCAACAACCACCACAAGAACTCGGAGTGAAGGGAGAGGAAAAGCCAGAAGACTCGTCCGTCAGTCCGCCATGTTCCAGGCCAGACATCCGCTCCTATAATCGTCACTCTCACAGGCTCAGCTTTGTACCGGGTCCCGTTCAGTTCGAAAGCAGAGTCAGCAGGGTCCAAGGTCACGGAACTCGGACCTATTACTAGAGTCAAAGGAACAAGAGCAAGGACGGGTAAGTTGAGTGGCGGGTTCGGATTTAGTAATCATTGTTCGGCTCTCACAAATGTGTCACATTCACATGAGTTACTGTCATCATTATTAGTCAGATCAGATCTCGGATCCAGATGAGCTGAGGGGCTAAAATATTTCGTCAGCTCTTGTGGCTAGTCATTAGTGTACATATTGTGAATACAGGTATTACATGTGGATGGGACATGTGAGTTGAGGTGGTGTGACAGGCCACAGACACAATAATAGCTAGAGTGATATTTAGCTTTATTATTTAGTGTTTAGCGCTTCTCTCTTGCTGTCTGCATTTAGTGCACTTTCAATTAAGGTACCATGTTTTAGTCAGCTGTGATTCGAAGTATCGATTTACTTGTATTACGGTTTAGTTATTTGTAATTAAGGTGCGTGGTACATACGTGGTTCTCGATCCTTCTCGGTCCTCAGTTAGAGAGTTGTGACTTTTGACAATATTTGTCTATTGTAACTAGGTACTATGTTCGTAAAAAGATCTAAGGCTGGAACTTGAAACCTATGTACTAATTGTATGTATACCTTTATATCCGTAGAACCGTAAGCGTAACCGAACTATGCACTGCATTTAACGTAGGTAGGTAGGTAATGTCCACAGATAGATGGGAGTAGCTTAGGTTTGGTGACTTAATAATGAGATTCGTTCCGGCTAACCATAACTAATCTAATAAAATTCTGTAGTGTGTGTGTAACTTAACCGTAGAAATAAGCATAAAAACAGTAGTACGGGTACTAACTGATTTCAGGAAAGCAACACGACCTCCAGTACACTCTCAGTCTTATAGTGGATACTTACGATTAGGACTTAGAATAGTGTTGCAAAATTGGCTACAAAAAACTTTGAAGTGGTGTTTTAATTTGTTTATGTTAGATGAGAAACTAACTTTCCGGACATATTCGTCACTAATGACATCAGCATTATTATTTTCAGTTTCAGCGTACGGCGAAACTCTAGGAGAAGAGCACATAAGAGAAAGTGCTATCAGAGAAAGCAGCTGTTATTTAGAAGTACGGACTACTACTATTTGAGCCTGCAGTGAAGTTACGGTGAGTTAAAGGGTTTAGAGTTTAAAACTTAAAATAGCACTAATGTGTATCACTGTACTACTCCACTGGTTATTGATTCTGTACCTGTGAGATACTAAACGTACATGTCAACATGTCCTTTTATAACTCCAAAAGTCTTCCAGTAGTCTGGCCATTGCGTGTTGTAAAATATCTTAGACTTATTATTATTACCACTTCATGTGTATATGCATGACGTCTTCTTGGTCTCAATTAATCCATCCTTTAATTGACTTTTATTTCAGTGCAGCCAGTAAACTCGAAATGAAGCCCCAGAAACATCAGCAGGCGCCAAAGGTCCTGGACCCAGAGGACACTGAAATATACAGTATAAAGTGGAACAATTACCCGAGCACTATGGTCACCGTCTTTCGCAAGTATCTTCGAGACAGCAAGCTCACTGATGTGGTTCTCAGCTGTGACGGAGGGAAGAGCATCCAGTGTCACGGGGTCATCCTCGCCGCCTGCTCCACCTATTTCGAAGAGGTACTCACCCGGAAGCCTCAGCCACCCCACAACGCCGTCTTCTTCCTCCGAAACATTCAGTTTTGGGAACTGGAGGCCATCATTACGTTCATGTACTACGGAGAGGTCCGAGTGGCCCGCCACCGGCTCTCTCGTCTCGTCAAGGCTGCCGCCTCTCTCCGCGTCAAAGGCCTGGCCTCTGACGGCGACTCGGATCCAGATGACACGCTGGACCTCGATGAGACTCGAACGGAGAAGAAGTCTGCGAACGTAGAGCCTGGCCTGGCCTCTACTTCTCGGCAAGCACAGGCTCCGCCAGTTCCAATCAAGCGGAAGCGATCCTTCCAAGCCCCAGCAGCACTGCCCCGACCGCAAACTAAGACGACGAATGGGGTGGCCCCGAAGGCTGTCGGACCTCCGCAGAACCAACCTCTGGTGGTGAAGCCGACTCCTGGGCGCCTCAGTGACGAGGAAGTAAAGAAGATCAAGGAGTACGAGCGGGAGGCGGTCCAGGGATGGTCGAAGGAGGAGCGCCAGGCTGCTGGAGTCGAAGACATTGAGGAGCTGATCAGTGATGAGTTTGAGGGGGAGCCTGATGATCAGGAGCCGGAGGACAATGAGAATGAGGTGGGGACAGAGGAAACGATGGAGGAGGACGTCGAATACGCAGTAAGTCACCAGTCTTGTATTAAATAACACGAGCGCGATTGCAATAAAATCAAGTCGCAGTGTGATTTCAAGTGATTTAATATGGCCACGAATTTTTAAGGTTGTTTATCACACTTGAGTAAAATCACGCCCCGTTCGAATCACATAAATCACATCGCACCGTGTGATTTCATGTGATTTTGCTGATATCTGTTATTTCGTGTGATTTAATATGACCGCAATCTTAACTCCAAACTTTTTTTTTGTTGCAGGGGGAAGGGGACGTTGAGACTGACACTGAGGAGCAAACTGAAGGCATGGGGGAAGACGGGGCCAGCTCCGATGATCAGGAAAACGACGAATTTGAAGAGGTAAGCTAATCCTACAATCTACAATATTTATGATTGTACAACCAGGCTCCCAGTTCTTCGATATATTTACATGCTAAGCCTAAGCAAAGTTTAATATTAATCACGCTTTTGGTATTATTACAGGATGAGTTTGTGGATTCACGTAAGTTAACTAATTTAAGTTTAAGTAAGGCATTTTCGCACGTTCACTTGAGCCCAGAGTGTACGTCTCTTGCGTGTGTTCCTAATGGTTAGAAGTAATCGGCTAGTTTAGTTACTAGTTACGTCTTGGCTTACTAATTATGCCTCTGTATATTTTAGTTATGTTATATTTAGCTTGTTCCTCCGGTAGTGGTTTAACATTCTGCGTTGGTGCACCTCTGAATTTGGTTGTCTGTTTTATGTGTCGGGCTTCTGCCTTGATTCCCAGCCTCGTTCCTCATCTTAATTCAACTTTAACCCTCGAAATGACGTTCGGACGCTCCAGAACGACTTCTAGTTGATTTCCATCTGTTTGTTTTCTACCTTGAATCCTCTGAGTACTAGTGAGAAGATGTGAATGGTATCAGTTTGTAACTCTTAGATTAGCCGAATGGTATCCTTGTAGCGAATGGTACTAAGACGGCCAGTTGCACCTTTCTTAGATCAGTTGAGTGTAGGGTTAGCTTGCTACCTTTCATTTTTATTGGAATCTGCGGACGGATTCGGTGATTGAAGAGTATTGATACGTTTTGGTCGGATTTGGTAATGCCTAAATTCAGGCAGTTCCGAAGCCCCATCATCAGCAA
>JAQFZY010003103.1:0-10277 GCA_034696285.1 Hypogastrura burkilli | reverse complement strand
ACTGTAGTGATTCGTTTCACGGTAGTGATTCGTCATTCCGTGTAGCACGTAGGGCTACACGCAAGCGCTCGCAAGAGGACTTGTTACGTATATGCTTATTCAAAAACTTTTGGTGCTAGTATATACAAATGCTTTATGCAAATATTTTTTATTCTAGCGTTAATATAATGCTCATGTAACAAACTTTGACTGCTAGCATTTAAACATGCTTATTGAAATACTTTGACCCCAAGTATTCACACATGATTCTAAATATTTTTTATGCTAGTACAAATATTTACATAATGCCGAGTTAAATTGTGAGCTCTAATGAACTTCTTTTAATCACATACTGTGCCTGCATTGACACGTGTTTATTTAAATACTTGTTATCCTAACATTTACATAAATTCCTATTTAAATAGTTACATTATAATGCTAAATTCGACAATTGGATGCAATTAAGTCTTTTAAATTATAATTATAAAGTAATTAAATTATTATTATCACAATTAATTAGTAATTATAATTATAATTTATTGGCAAGTACAAAACGTTTAAACTATATATATTTAGGTACCTCTTCTACTCTTTGGCCGACGCCGGTAGGAAGATCCCATGAACGCCCTGCGGCATATGTGACTCAATATAGGCCCGCCCAATCTCCGTAAAAGTCTTTGCATCGAGAACGAGGAGGAAGTCCCTCTCCCCGGGGACCGTCCCGTCCGTCGTCACACAGCTCAGGACCACCCCGTCATCTTCCCCGACCGCCTGCGGGGCGGGAATGAAGACCGGCTCCCCCACAAACTGTGACTCCGTCCCGCGCCAGCTCCCCACCTTCCGGTCCCCCAGCTCCACCTTGACCACCGAGTTCCTGAAGACCCCCTTCGTCGCACTCCCGGTCCCATAGTAGAACCCATACTTCTTCCCCAGGAACCTCCTATTAATCGTGGGCATCTCGAGCCCCTTCTCGGTCAGCAGCTCGGGACTGAGGAGGATCTTGGAGCCGACCCTCACGGCCGTCGCCTCGGTCTTGACCCCCGAGACCAGATTGAGCCCCTCCTCGGCCTCCCCAATGTTGAGCATGGGCAGGACGAAGCGGGCCCCGTAGGGCTGCTCCTCCTCGTTGAACTCGGCCCTCCGCAAGTTGGCCACGGTGAGGGACTCCAGGACGTTGGAGTTGGGGAAGACGGAGAGGTCGAGGACGATGGAGTCCCCCTCCTCGTAGGCATTGATGACGTGGAGGTAGAAGAAGGGGTCGGCGGACTGGAACACGGTCTTGATCAGGCGGCCGGTCGCCTTCTCCACGATGAAGAAAGTGTTGGAGAAGTCGGGCTTCCAGGAGAGCCAGTCTTTGATGGACATGTTCCGGGTCAGGACCCCGCCGAAGACCTTGGCGGCGCTGTAGACGTAGGGCTGCTCTATGATGATGATGTAGTTCTTGGTCATGCCGAAACTGTGGTTGAAGCTCAGGTAGCCGTTCCAGCTGGAGAGTCAGACCAAAAAAGGGGGTTAGTTTTAAATATTCAAACATTGTGAGTCTCCAGCACAAAGCAATTTGGACACATAAGCTCAATTTTAATATTTTAATAATATTGTAGCGCATATTTACGGGGAGCCCTCAGAATGGCGCTGAGGCCAAAATCTGTAATTTTGGAAAGCCTAAATTAGCCTATTCCAAACACCCTCGTCGATTTGTCGGAAACTTTGTTCATACTGATTATAGTATTTGAATTTTACGAGGCATCTTCTCAATGGCGTACAGCCGAAAATCTGCAATTTTTGGGAAGACTTAATATTAGTACTGTCCAGCAATACCTGACTTTAGCCCATCTGAATAAAATATGCAAATGAGAAAATATAGATGTTGGACGCAATTATTTGCACATGGTACAGTTCGGCACTATATTGAGATAGGATTGGTCGAAACGGAACTCCTTTTTGCCAAAACCTGCTTGCTAGGGATTTTTACTATAAAACCATAAATTAAAGAATTCCGGTTTAGGAATATCCAAGATCCAAGACGAAGAGCCAGATCACCGAAATGATTATAAAGGTGGGAGTCTGCATACCTTACAATTGGCACACAACACAATAGCTACTGATACACAGAGTATGTTTTCCGCTTAATTATAAACCTGTTCTTAGTCACCCAGTAATACTGTGTATTTAAATGAGCTCATTGTTGCGAACACCTAGAACCTTTGGATATAACACGCGATCGGGCAAGTCGCAAAACGCCTCCTTGAATGCTAACTTGTCCATAAAAGCTTAAAAAGAGCTAAAAAAAAATAAGATCTTAAACTGGGCCTAACCTTGAGGAGATGGAGCAAATGACTTTAGACTTCTTGAGGAGGTCCTTTGCGGACTGATTAGAGGCCGGCGGCGGGATCTTGACCACGTTGTACTTGAGGCCCGTCATGACGGAGATCCCAATGTTATAGGTCGTCCCGGTCTCGTCTGTGAGGGGATGACAGCTCATGGCGGCCAGGGAGTAGAGCTTGGCGGAGTCAACCTTGTCCCCACAGCAGGCGAGGCTGGACGGGTCAATGGGCCGGATGTAGTTGGTCTCGGAGGAGGCAAAGACTTCGTTGGCTATCTTGAATATGGACATGTTACAGTTGTCCGAGAGTGGGGGGACCTGATGGGGAAAAAATAGAAAATTAGGTGGTTGAACTGGCTAACATTCCGAACTACACCATTCAGTTTAGAAAAGCAAGGCGCCAAACAGGAATCGGAATTATTTCAATCCTTTTGTGCTATTCAGTTGTGTGTGCAAAACAACATATGTATATAATTTCAATTACAACTTGTACATATGTTCGAGCCTGACGAATGCGCCCGCTGTTCTATTTATTTCATTTTCAAATCTGAAATTATATAAAAGTCTTTGCATGTATACGGTCAGGCACCTCGGCGCGCGCAGGAGTGATGATACAGCATCACGCCGTCAAGAACTCTATAAAAAACTTCAGTATGATATTACATGGGACAACAATAAGTTTAACAAAGCAAGTGTACCACTAGTGTACTAAGTGAAAGCGTTCTTACTCTGTAACGCTTTAAATGCGCGCGTAGTATTGGAGCTTGATTGGAGCTACAGCCTAGAAGTCCATTTAAACGTGATTTAAACATTGCTCAGGACCAATGTAGGCCAAAATTCGTAGTTGTGGAACTTCTCGTCTGACAGGAAATTCTAAATTGCGTAGCGCTCTAAATGCGCTCTAGCGCGTATAGAGTAGTAATGGAAATATGCCTTTGAGAACAGTTTCCACATTTTTCTGTACCAAAGTTATTGTAAGGACGGGGACTACAAAGTTTTGAAAATTTTCATTTAAATATACTAGAAAGGATTTCCGATTGGATTCCGCCGCTAGAAATTTCCGCGCTTAAATTGCCCCTCTCCACTTACAAGGTTAGGAATGAGCTTGGAGAAGAAGCTCTTGGCCGGGTCACTATAGGCCCGGGTCCCATACTCCGTGACACAGGGCCTCCCGGCCACGGCCGCCCTCTGGTAGGCCTCCGAGCCCAGGAACCGCTTGTCCCAGGTCACGCGGCCGCCCTCCTTGAACTCAAACTTTGAGATCACGGCGAACCCGTCAAAGACGTGATTGAGCGTAAAGTCGTCCTTGAGGTCAAAGACCCCGGGCCCGGACCTTAGGAAGGACCCACGGACCCATTCAGGGATTCGGCCAACTACTTGGGCCTCCTCGGGCTCATTCAACTCCTCCGTTGTGCCAAAAACACGGCCTAGGGGCTCGGATTCCGGCATTTTCCACGAATACTGTAATTACACGGGCAGGGAGTAGTGTAGAGCTCACGATCCCTCTCTATTGTCCAATTTGTTTTTGCAGAAATCTTGTTGTTGGGGATTGGGGATCTCTCTGAATCTTGAACTGGCTTGCAGATCAACTTAAACTTGAGTAAAGGATTACAAGGTCTTTCAGGGCCTTTTATATCCTGTCTCCGGCATAATATGTAATAGGCCTAATGATGGTTGGGGAGGAAAACTACGTAGGAAAATAGTTGTGGTGGTAGGCATAGGTCCGTCCTAACGCCTGTTTACTCCTAGGCCTGTATATTAATTATTACCTGCTCACCTGACTTTGGCTGGTTCAATAAAAACGACATTTAAAGCACTCAGATCATGGACAAACTTTTACGAGAGAATCGAGTCTCGTGGCTCTGCATGCCGTGGCATGGGAGTGCTTCTCAAGTGAAGGCAGCTGGGAACTGACGTGACCTTAGTCAAAAATTCTAATCTTTTGCACAAAGTCACGCCAGTTAACGAGGCGTATGGGACTCAATGGCGTTAATTAAATAGGATCTATCTAGACCTAGACGTTGAGCTTCGAGCTTGGATTCGTCACTCTTCTGCGGCTGAATGCCATTACTTTTACTTTGGATTTGATTTACTGTAGGCTAGTTTCTGTATTAAATATATTTTAAACAAAGGTTGTGATTGTAACTGTAAAATTGCTGTTAGATTTGATAAGGTTAGGATAGGTTTGAAGCCTGGACTCCAAAAAGTACTTTATTCAATTAAAGGATATCCCACTGACAGTACTGCGTTTTGACTTTTCGTTTTAAAAAAATTGACAAACTTCATCCTCTCTCATCTGAACAAATTCTAAATGGACTCCAAAGGTCATGCGTTAATTCATTGATCTCCAAAAGGGCCATCAAAGGTCACATGGTATGGATTGAATCTCGTTTTTAGAATTTTTTGAAACATGCCATACTTGTAGTAGATGTGTTGACACTGTACAATGCTTAAATAGGCACCAAAACCATAGTTTGATTCCTTGTCCTCCAAAATGGACGCCAAACCTGTGTAACCTTTGTCTTTTCCGTTAGTTTTTACACATTATATATGCTAACTTCAATATGTTTTACGCAGGTTTAAATGCATACGATTTTAGTCATTCCTATTGCGCTGTTAGAATTCTGCATATTAAGATTTATATTTTGATTTGATTTGACGTCGTATGTCGTTCGATATTTTTATATTAAGATAAATTATAATTAGTTCCGAGACGGAATAGATTTTTGCATTGGTCGTACGTCGTACACCGTACATGCTAATGCATAGAATGCTTGAAATTCGCTTGACGTCGTAAACCATAATGATAATTTTCAGGTAAAACAGTTCCTTATCAAATGTTACACAATAACAGTTCGGCTGTTGACTTCCAGTATTCTTTCTTTAAAAATCAGTATAATATTCTCATGTAAAAAGAGGCTAGAGTTGAGCAGTTTCCGCAAAACAGTTTAGGTACCCACCAAAATGTGTGAAATGTTTAAAGTTAATAAATCATAGTTTTAAAAACTGATGTCAGTAATACGGGACAGATCACCAGTTCAATGTAATACAATTACAATACAGACTAGAGATTACATATCAATAATTTGTGGCTATTTAAGTTGGTAGGAACTCTAATTAAAACCCGTCCATAGTATATGGACCAGTTCGACCGCCTATTTTAAGCTTAGTACATTTACTTGCAATACAATAGTAGATTCTGTAATTAAATAAATTCCGTAGAATATACTACGACTATTTTTGATGGCCTCAGTGATTTGAGTCGGCTATTTCGACAATAAATCAGGTATGTACTCGTTGAATCCTTGGAAAATCATACATTTTCCAGCCGATTCGTAATGCTGCAGAAAAACCCAGTACCGCCCGGTTCCAGGTAACTATGTACCTGAAGGGTATATATTGAAATTGAAACTGGTAAAGACACATGCTTTGTAAAACAACAAACTATAATATAAGCCGGAATCCTATTATGTATAGCAACAATAGGCACCTCATTTGACGCCAAAAACTATTTGTGATAGTAATATTTATGAAAAAATTTAATAAATGATTGGAAAAAAGTTATGCAACCTCCCCTACTTCATATATAAAGTTATCTTGTATCCTGTTTTCTATTTTTTAAAGTTAATTTCTACGTTATTTCATCCATTAAATACATCTGTTCGAATATGCTGATATTCGAGTCAGCATTTTCCACAACTCTTGGAAAGTCTTTTATTTTATAGCTTAAATCCATTAAATCGTACATTTTTCTTAGGTACGTACCCAGTAGGTACACGTAATACTTCCCAGATACCAAGAAAGTATAATTGAAACTGGTAGTGACACATATGTAGTACTTTGCAAAACAGAAACGGTATGATTTAAAACCAGAATCCTACTATGAATAACAATAATTCATTTATGTAGCTGTTGTACATCCATGCACCTAAAACCTCTTTTTTCGAATCGAAAACAAAAAGGTGGAAACTGTTGTGCAAGACGTTGTTGTTTTCGAAGGCTTTTGGGATTGAACATTGACCGGATCATCTCCTGACTCTACACTGCTACGCTACGACAGGCTACGCTATGTCTTCCCGGTCCATGCTCTTGCTCAACTATTATGTATGGTTCAACTCTCTTTTAATTTCCTATTTTGCTATTCGTATTCCTATGACGCTACTGCGCAAAAAGTACAAAATACTACAATAAGGATTCAAAACTTGTTTTAGGCTTATGTAAAGTGCGCCTTAGTGGCGGATGGAATAATTGTAGTAATTTCTTTGTACCCAGCGACCAGCGCAATCTAATGGTGTTACAGCAGAAACAAAACTTTATGATTCCCCTATACTATACAATTAGTACTACACCTCGAGAGTTTATGCAGCCGGAAACTCATATCTTCGTAATGACATGACTTAATTGAATATTTTTCTGTAATTTTTACAAAATAGGCCAAAGGCGAATATATTATTTATGGAACTGCACACAAAAAGTTGATTTCATGAAGTAAACAACATTATTTATATAAGTCTGGGTAGGGATCCGAACGGACCGAGCCGAGCTATGAGCTGGGATAATTTCGGCTCGTTGGATTTCAAGCCGAGCTCGAGCTAGAAAATCTAGGCTCGAGCTGGCTCGAGCTTTCCCATGTATTAAATTAAGCAGTATGCATCTGTATTTTTATGATTAAAAACCATGATTTTGTTCAACTTAGTTAACCAAACCAAGTTCGTTAACCGCTGAGCGTTTGAACAGGAAGAGGTGATTTTATGGTGTACGGTGTATTTTGGCAACACGAAAAATTCCCCAAACATTGTGTTGCCAAAATGTCCCACTTGCTTTGTAAATTACAGGGGAAAATGTTGTTGCCAATGATATTATAGTACAACCTAGCATATAAGAGTTTTTGAGGTAAGGTAGGTAGTATTACCATATCGGTGAACTATAGGTAAGAATAACTTTTTCTAAGGTGCCTAGCAGACAATTAAACTCTTCTCCGCACTTGCTTTCGTAACTCCTACTGATGTTAGAAGACGCTTTGCCAAAAACCTCAAACATTGTTGAAGGGTACCATAACGCACTCAACAGAGCTATATACGGAGCTTCAGACCTCCAATGTGGAAGTTTCATGCTATCCTTGGGCAATTCCAACAGACAGAACACAGAAACTACTTTAGCAAAGATCCAACGACCTGTTGGTCTTTTTATGTAGATTGCAGGCTAAGAGGTGCAGGCGTATTGACAACAAACAGGTTGATTTATGGACGATCTTTGAAACAGAAAGCTTTCGAGACTTCGATTCGAACAATGGGTATTCCAAATCAACAGCAATTAATTTTAATTTTAGTTAACTAAATGGATTTATTTTAATTCGTTGCCAAAATGTCAGCGTTTTTTTAATGATTAGAAATAAGTGTTGCCTGAATGCCCCAATCCGCAAAAACTTGAAATTGTTAGTTTTAAAATGTTGCCAAACTGTCTGCAGCTAAAGTGACCCTGAATTGATTTCATATGCCCTTAAGAATATAATATTTTATAGAACCAAAATTAATCAATTTTTAATGAATAAACTTTAACGTCTTTTTTTCAATAACTAGTCTTAGCATGTTTAATTGTCAGAGGTATGGGCTACGAGCTAACTAACTTGCTATAATTCAGATTGAATAGAGCAGGTAATTCGATTAGACAAAAACGACTGGCCTTACGTGTTTTTTTTTTCGATTTTTATGATACTTATCTAGTTACGAACCCAGCCGTGCGGTAGAGTAAGATCGGATCATTCGGCGCCCTAAGTCTTGGAGTGGATCTCTAGATCCTTCCATTCCATGCCCAAACTTGTCCACCTTCAAAAGTGTAGAACCAATGCTTACGTGCGTACTTTGATAGATGCTACAATATACATACGTAGTAAATTCTAGCGTGCTTCTGCTTATACTACGGCCTAATAATATGTATGCAATATCTGCATTTGGTTTAGTAAACATCAACAGGTGTTGGCGTACTGGTATGTATTCTATTGTATTAATATATCAATAATTGTTCTCGTTCGTGTATTAATATATCAATTGTTCTCGTTCGTGTATTATTATTATCTTCAGATTTACTAAGTCTTTGACTGCCGCCGGGTTAGATTCCTGATTTACGCCTTTGTCTGGACCGGACCCTGGACCTGGAAACATATTTCCTACATTTGCTGTGCATGTACTTTACTGTGACCGCAACGGCTATGACAACAATGATCAGTTTGCATAAGTAAGCAAAACAAATGTTAGGTATTTCCTGCGAATTCCAGCTTCCATTAATTCATGATTTATTCAAACGCAGAGATAACACGCAACAATTAAAAGTACACTTGATTTTACTCTTTTTTTTCAACTACTTAGACTTTGAAAATATAGTGCCTTCATAAACCCGATCTAAGCGCCTCATGTAGTCATCAACATCAAACGCTGCTGGGTCCTTATTAAGCAGATCCAAGACCTGGAAGCAAAAATGAGTTCCACAATTAAGATACTAAGACGACGGACATAGTATTCATTCAGATACAGTAGTCAAAGATGATGATGATGTCCAACTGTATTTCTTTACAGTGGGATTTACCGGGAGTAGGCTGTAACGATATTTAATGGAATTAAAATTGGTTTTAAGTTATTGAATAAATATTAAATCCCATTGCAGCGGCAGCGGGATCGATATCGTGATTTAATTGAGTGGGAATTTTCGAAAGTGGTTTATCCTGCTCCTGCTTGACCTAAATACTACTAAATCCCAGTAAATCAGAATCCCTTGAAATTTCTTTAATCCAAATAAATCCAAATCCCATGAAATTTCATTAAATCGAACTAAGTCACAATCACATTTTATTAAATCCCATTAAATCCGAATCCCACTACATCCTAATGAATTAGAATACCACTAAATGCCATTAAATCACAATCCCAATAAATCCCATGAAATTTTGTTAAATCCCACTAAATCCCAAGGGAAATTGAATATACCCTATATATATAACTATATTCAAAGTCCCATTAAATCACAATAGCATTAAATCCGTAGACAAACCCCATAAAATTCAACCCAGTAACTCAAGTAACTAGTGAATGAATAAAGTCACTAGTTACTTTGCTTTACTAAAACTTACTTCTGCAACAGATAGGAGTCGGTCAGCATCCGCTTCCTGGGCGCTGGAAGCAGGAGTAGCCAGAACAGGAGCAGGTGCTGGATTGGTAGTAGCAGGTGCTTGCTTGACAAGAGCATGAGATGGCTTAACAATAGCCGGCGTTGGCTTGACAATAGGTGCTGGCTTGACAATAGCCGGTGCTTGCTTGGCAGTAGCAACAGGTGGATCGCTGATGGGGATTGCAAGCACTGCCCCAAAGCCTTTGTAGAAGTCGGGAATCCCCGTTGGTAGATCCACTGGACCCGCTCGGATCGCTTCCAAGTTGGCTCCCTTAGTCACATACTTCGGGGGACCAACCTCAAAGGGAAGTGCTTCCTCCTCAGCCAACTGGAACGTGTGCGGCTTATTGTGGGACCACTAAGAAATAAAAATGAAACATGAATCCTACTTAATGAGTGATTCTCTAACGTAAGGCAACAAGCCCGGCGCGAACGCGGAATCAGCCACTACATTTCCGAAAGATTTATGGCACCCGTACGCTAGAAATCTTTATAAAATGTAGTTGCTTATTCCGCGTTAGCGCGGGGCTTGTTGGATAGTTATTTATTTGATAGTGTAGCAGTGCAGGTTCCAGTAAATTATATTATACCATCCGGGTGGTAAATTTTAGTCTGACCTATAACTCCGATTATGTATGGGTGGTAAATTTTAGTCCCACGCATTTCGGCTTCCCTGCTGTAATCGGCCCAGGTACGCTCCGAGACATAATAAACCACATGCCGTATTTACTGTACATAGCATACGTGAACACCTCTTGCCTTGGCTAAGCAACAGAAGCATACGTGAACACCTCTTGCCTTGGCTAAGCAACAG